>CAKNYM010050852.1:37411-68250 GCA_932195095.1 Andricus curvator
GCAATAACTTTAGAGTTGTGAAAATAAAGGAAGAAAGTCGTTCAAAAGTTGGGCATTTTTATTGTACTTTTTGCCAGAAAATGAAAAATGTTCTTTAGGGGCCGTCCATAAACAAATGTTTTTACTATTTTTGCCCCCCCCCCCCCTAACAGTAATGTAGCCCCAGAAGAAAATCCAACTATTCTTGGATAAAAATTCATTTTTTTTTGTTGAAAATTATTAATTCTAACTTCTCAAGGTTCAGTGTCCTTAGGGCCATCTGGAGTTGCAAAGCGCGGGCAATAACTATAGAGTTGTGAAAATAAAGGAAGAAAGTCGTTCCAAAAGTTGGGCTTTACATTTCGCCAGAGAAACCCCCTAAAAGTAATGTAGCCCAAGAAGAAAAATCAACTATTCTTAGTTAAAAATTCATTTTTTTGATTTGAAAATTAGTTTTTTTGGCATAAATTCAATTGTTTTTGGTTTCAAATAAAAATCTTTTTTGGTTGAACTATCAACTATAACATTTTTCATTTATAAATTTGAACGACTTAGTTGAAAGTGGAACTACTTTATTAAAAATTCATTTTTTCGGTTTCAAATGTAACTATTTTGTTGAAAATTCGTTTTAATTGATTGAAAATTAATTTTTCTAAAAATTTAACTAATATATTTTTGGTTGAAAATTTAGTTTGTTTGTTAAATGAAAATTCATGTATTTTGTTAAAAATTAATTTCTTTTGTTACAAAAACTATTTTGTTGAAAATTCGTTTTTGATTGTTTGAAAATTAACTTTTCTACAAATGTAATTATTCTAACTTTTCGAGGTTCAGTGTCCTCAGGGCCATCTGGAGTTGCAAAGCGCCGGCAATAACTTTACGAATTGTGAAAATAAAAGAAGAATGTCGTTCAAAAAGTTGGGCTTTTTTATTGTAGTTTTTGCCAGAAAAACCCCCTAAAAGTAATGTAACCCAAGAAGAAAATCCAACTATTCTTCATCAAAAATTTATTTTTTCTTTTCAAAATATTTTTTGGTTGAACTATCAAATATAACATTTTTCATTTAAATTTCAACTAATTAGTTGAAAGTGAAACTACTTTATTAAAAATTCATTTTTTCGGTTGAAAATGTAACTATTTTGTTGAAAATTCGTTTTAACTGGTTGTAAATTAATTTTTATAAAAATGTAACTAATAGATATATTTTTTTGGTTGAAAATTTTTTTTTGTTAGATGAAAATTCATGTATTTTGTTGAAATTTAATTTATTTTGTTACAAATTTAACTACTTTGTTGGAAATTCGTTTTTGATTGGTTGAAAATTAATTTTTCTAAAAATTCAACAACTTTAACTTTTCAAGGTTCAGTGTCCTTAGAGCGATCTGGAGTTGCAAAGCGCTGGCAATAACTTTAGAGTTGTGAAAATAAAGGAAGAAAGTCGTTCAAAAAGTTGGGCATTTTTATTGTACTTTTTGCCAGAAAATGAAAAATGTTCTTTAGGGGCCGTCCATAAACAAATTTTTTTACTATTTTTGGGGGCCCCCCCCCCCCTAACAGTAATGTAGCCCCAGAAGAAAATCCAACTATTCTTGGATAAAAATTCATTTTTTTTTTGTTTAAAATTATTAATTGCAAAGCGCCGCCAATAACTTTACGAGTTGTGAAAATGAAGGAAGAAAGTCGTTCAAAAAGTTGAGCTTTTTATTGTAGTTTTTGCCAGAAGAACCCCCTAAAAGTAATGTAGCCCAAGAAGAAAATCCAACTATTCTTGGTCAAAAATTTATTTTTTCTTTTCAAAATCTTTTTTGGTTGAACTATCCACTATCACATTTTTCATTTAAATTTCAACTACTTAGTTGAAAGTGAAATTGATTTATTAAAAATTCATTTTTACGGTTGAAAATTCAACTATTTTGTTGAAAATTCGTTTTAATTGGTTGAAAATTAATTTTTCTAAAAATTTAACTTATATATTTTTGGTTGAAAATTTAGTTTTTTGTTAGATGAAAATTCATGTATTTTGTTGAAAATTAATTTATTTTGTTAAAAATTTAACTATTTTGTTGGAAATTCGTTTCTGATTGGTTGAAAATTAATTTTTCTGAAAATTTAACTATTCTAACTTCTCAGGGTTGAGTGTTCTTAGGGCCATCTGGAATCCCAAAGCGCCGGCAATAACTTTGGAGTTGTGAAAATAAAGGAAGAAAGTCGTTCAAAAAGTTGGGCTTTTTTATTGTATTTTTGCCAGAAAACCCCCCTAAAAGTAATGTAGCCCATGAAGAAAATCCAACTATTCTTGGTCAAAAATTTATTTTTTATTTTATTTTCAGAATATTTCTTGGTTGAACTATCAGCTATAACATTTTTCATTTAAATTTCAACTACTTAGTTGACAGTGAAACTACTTTCTTAAAAATTCATTTTTTCGGTTGAAAATTTAACTATTTTGTTGAAAATTCGTTTTAAATGTTTGAAAAGTAATTTTGCTAAAAATTTCACTATTCTAACTTCTCAAGGTTCAGTGTCCTTAGGGCCATCTGGAGTTGAAAAGCGCCGGCAATAACTTTACGAGTTGTGAAAATAAAGGAAGAAAGTCGTTCAAAAGTTGGGCTTTTTTATTGGACTTTTTGCCAGAAAATTAAAATTTTTCTTTAGGGGCCGTCCATAAACCAATTTTACACTATTTTTGACCCCCCCCCCCCAAATTAGGGGGGGGGCGAAGGAGGAAATCCAACTATTCTTGGTTAAAAGATCTTTTTTTTTTGGTGAAAAGTCTATCATTGTATTTTTGTTTCGGAATTCATCTCGCTTGGTTAAAAATTCTACTTTGTAGTCGGAAATTTAATTATTTTGATGAAACGGCAACTATTTTATTTAAAAATCATCTTTATTTGATCAAAAATTCAACTACTTATTGAAAATTCATTTTTTTTTTTTTTTTTGATAAAGATTCATCTCTTTGGTCGAAAATTGAACTATTTTTTTGAAAATTCGTTTTATTTTTGGTTCAAAATTACTTTCTTTAACTGAAAATTTAACTATTCCATTTTTGGTCGAAAATTTATCTTCTTGGTTGAAAATTCATTTTCTTTAGTTAAAAATGCAATTGTTTGTGTATAAATTAATCTGGTTAAATTAGAGATTTAACAATTTAGTAGAAAATTAAACTTTTTTAAGGAAGGTTGGAAAAAAAATTTTTTGTTAAAAATTCATATTTTTGGTTTAAATTGAACTATTTGGTTAACAATCAAACTATTTTTACGAAAATTTAACTTTTTCGTAGAAAATTAACTTTTTTGTTAAAAAATAATATTTTTGGGTTGAAAATTCAACCGTTTTGTAGATAATTCGTCCTTTTGAGTTTGAAATTGTTGTATTTTGTTGCAAATTTGTGTTTTTTGAAAGAACATTAATCTTTGCTGAAATATTCATCTCTTTGGTTTAAAATTTAACCAATTTATTGAAAATTGATTTTTGTATTGAAAATTGATATTTTCTAGTAGAAAATTCAGGTATTTTTTAAAAAATCGTATTTTTTGGTCGCAAATTCATCTTCTTGATTCAAAATTCATCCTTTTTGGTTGAAAAGGCAACTGTTGGGTTCTAAATAGTAGAAAATAGTAGAAAAAATTTAGAAAAACTAAATAGTCGGAAATACTTTTTTTTTTGTTCAAGTCATATTTTGGTTTAAATTTAACTATTTGCTTGAAGATTAAACTATTTTTATGAAAATTTAACTTTTTAGTAGGAAATTATCTTTTTTGTTAAAAAGTCATATTTCTTTATTGAAAATTCAACGGTTTTATTGAAAATTTGTTTTTTGTAGTTGAGAAATAATTTGTCTAACTAACAATGTCACTAATCCATTTTTGGTAAAAAATTGATATTTTTTATTGAAAATTGATCGTTTCTAGGTGAAAATTTATGTATTTTGTTAAAAATCCGTATTTTTTGTAGAAAATTAACCTTTGTACAGTTAAAAGATTTAAAAAAATGTAAATCCACGCTATCATTTTCAGAGCAATGAATTGAAGAATGAATAAAAAAATTGATAAATTTTCAAAATTATATCAAATTAGGCAATTTTAAGGTAGAAAATTAATTTATACATAAAAAATTGTTGTGAGATATTTTTAAATATTCTTTTAAAAATTTGTTTTAAAACAATCATTAAAAAATTTTCCAGGAATCTAATAATAATTTTATTATCTTGGAACTCGATTTTTTCCTCCAATTTTTTGAAAATCCTGCAAAAGTAAAAAATCTACTTTAAAACCATCCAGATTCTTTTTTTGAAAATTTTGGAAATCTTAGTAAATATGATTTTAAAATTAATTAAAAAAAAAATTATTATTAGTTTTTCTAGGAATTTTAATACAATTTTTTTATTCATTTATATCCGTTTAAAATGCTTAAAAAGCTTATAAATTTTGTGTTCAAAATCTTCAAAAATCTACATTGTGTTTTAAATGGTTTGAAATCTTTTCACGTTTCAAATTATTTTGGAATACTTTCAAAACTTCTAAATATATTTTAAACTTACTCGATTATTTTCCAAATTATTAATTGTTCAATCGTCATTTATAAATCAAAAAAATAGGTTTGAAACATTTTTCAATATTCTCTTAAAATTAATTTAAAAAAAATAAAAAATCATTTTAAATTTGCTCAGAAAACTTAAGAATTCTTTTTATTTTCTTAAAACCTTTAAAGATCCTTGGAAAGTTTCAAAATTTCATTTCCAAACCTCAAAAAATCTAAATGTAGTGTTTTATTTTTCGAAATCTTTTCCAGTTTTGAATTAAGTTTGGATTTTCTCAAAAGTTGTAAATATCTCTTAAATTAATTAAAATTTTTTCAAAATTGATAATCGCACAATTTTTATGCATTACAGCTGTAGAAATGTTCTATTTTCTTGTGAAAATTTTTTTCCACCAGGGTTGGTTAAAAATTCTACTTTTTAGTCGAAAATTTAATTATTTTGTTGAAAATACAACAATTTTGTTAAAAAGTCGTCCTTTTTTGGTCCAAAATTCAACTACTTATAAAAATTTTTTTTGGTTAAACATTCATCTCTTCGGAAGAAAATTGAACTATTTTGTTGAAAATTCGTTTTATTTTTGGTTGAAAATTAATTTTGTTAACTGAAAATTTAACTATTCCATTTTTGGCGGAAAATTTATCTTTTTTGGTTGAAAATTCAACTATTTCGTGGAAAATTTATGTATTTTGTTGAAAATCCGTCTTTTTCGGTAGAAAATTAATTATCTTTAATAAAAATGAAACTGTTTGGTTAAAAGTTCATCTATTTGGTTGAAAATTCAACAATTTAGTGAAAAGGTTATTTTCTGGGTTAAAGATTCTTCATTTTGGTTGAAAATTCATCTCTTTGGTGGAAAATTTAACTATTTTGCTAAAAATTCATTTTTTTTCGCTGAGAACTTTCTTCTCTGAAAATCTAATTATTCCATTTTTGATTGAAAAGTGATATTTTAAATTGAAAATTGATCTTTTCTGGTTAAAAATTCTTGTATTTTATTAAAAATTCGTCTTTTTCGTTGAATCCAACTGTTTTTATTTAATATACAAATATTTTTTGTTGGAATATTAACTATTACAAGTATCGTTGAAAATTCATTTTTTTTTTTTTTTGAAAAATCAACTACTTGGTTTAAATTTTAACTGCTTTTTTTTTAATTAATTTTTTTCGGGTTAAAGATTCATCATTTTAGTTGAAACTTCAACTATTGGGTCGTAAATTATCTTTTTTGTGGAAAATTTATATTTTTGGTTCAAAATTCAACTTCTGTCATGAAAAATTAAACTATTTAGTTGAAAATTAAACTGTTCATATGAAAAGTTAACTATTTAAATGGAAATTCGTTTTTTTGTGTAAAATTAATTTGTTTAAATCTGAAAATGTAGGTTTTGCATTTTTGGTTGAAAATTTTTCCTTTATAAGTTGAAAATTCAACTTTTTTATAGAAAATTCGTCTATTTGGTTTCAGAATTCAAGTATTTTGTTGAAAATTTGTCCATTTTAGTTGAATTCAACTGGTTGAAAATTCGTTTTTTAAGTTAAAAACTTCATCTATTTAGTAAAAAATATAATTCAACTATTCCATTTTTAGAAAAGTAATCTTTCGGGTTGAAAAATTATCGTTTGGGTTGAATTCTTTGTTTGAAAATTCATTTTTGTTCAAGATAAATAAATTTTATATGAAAATTCATCTCTTTTGTGAAAAATGTAACTATTCCATTTTTTGTTAAAAATCCATATATTTTATTAAATGTTGATCTCTTCTAGTTGAGAATTCATGTATTTTGTTAAAAATTCGTCTTATTTGTCGAAAATTAATTCTCGTGGTTGAAAATTTTACTCTTTGGTTGAAAATGCAATTATTTGTGTCTAAATTAATCTGGTTTTATTGAGGATTAAACAATTCAGTAGAAAATTAAACTATTTGGTTGGAAATTAATTTTTTTGGTTAAAAATTAAACTATTTTCATGAAAATTTAACTTTTCCGTAGAAAATTAACTTTTTTGTTAAAAAACATATTTTTGGGTTAAAAATTCAACCGTGTTGTACATAATTAAAAAAAATTCACTTTTTGGTTGAAAATTGAACTTTTGCTGAAAATTCATTTTTTTAAATTCATCATTTTCTTTGAAAGTTCATTTATTTTGTTGAAAATGCAACTATTTTGTTTAAACTTCGTTTTTTGGTTGAAAATTAATTGTTTTAACTCACAATGTAACTATTCCATTGTTGGTTAAAAATTTATATTTTAAATTGAAAATTGATCTTTTCTAGTTGAAAATTCATGTATTTTGTTAAAAATTCGTCTTTTTTAGTTTAAAATTCGTTATTTTTGTTAAAAAATTAATTTTTTTATCCAAAAATAGCATTATTTCTCTATTGGTTCGAAATGTATCCGTTATGAGTTTGAGAATAATGGCAGCTTAAAAGCTTTGCTAAAACCTCATCAAGTACGACGGCTCCCATCCAAGTGTATAGCCGAGCCAATTGGACGAGCAGCCTCAAACAAATCGATTTGTCCAAGCGGACATGAATATAAAATATATTTTCACAAATAAATTTCAAGCATTTTCAACGGAATTCTCAATTTTTCAATATTAATTACTTCAGCATGATTTTCTATTTCAGCAAAGACAATATCTCGACTATACGGTGTGAATTCTCTCAAGGATTCGAGAACATTACGTAAACCAAGGTGATCCAATAAAGAAAATGCAACCATGAACTCCTCATTTTTTTATATTTTAAATTAAAATATATTAAATTCATGTTTTTTTAAAAAACTTCTTTTTTTTGAGAAAAAGAAAATTTTTTACTTTTTAATTTTCAAATATTGATTTAAATACGTCTTTTATTGAGACTTGTTTGCGTTTCATATTATTAAATAATAATATAATAATGGTCTACTATGCATTATATTTTTGGTTCAAAATTTATCTCTTTTTGAGAAAAAAATCATCCTTATTTGTCGAAAAATTACATTTGGTTGAAAGTTCAACTGTCTCCAAAAAAATCGTCTTTTTGGCTGAAAAATTAAACTATTTGGTTGAAAATGAAACTTATTTTGGTTTTAAAATTTAATTTGTCTTGTTTAAAAATTCGACCATTTGGTTGAAAATTCAACTATTTTATTAAACAGTCAACTATTTTGTTAAAAATGCAAATGTTGCAAATTTGGTTGAAAAATCATATTTGTAGGTATACAATTCAACTATTTGGTTGAATTCAATTATTTTCTTAAAAAGTAATCTTTTTGGCTGAAAATTCAACGAAATTCGTCTCAAAACAGATAAAATAGTGTGATTTCAAAAAAAAAAAAAAAACAGAATAATAAGGGAATAAATTATTTTAAATATCATTAATGTGGGTACCATATTCCTGAGATTTCAAGTGAAAATATATTGCATTTTCAATACAATAATGGAATTTTCAACTAAAAAATAAAAATGTTCAACAAAAGAGTAAAGTCTAGCTAAAAAGTAGAATGTTTGAGAAAGCATATGTGACTTTTAATCCCAAAAAGATGAATTGTAAAAAAAAGTTGATTTTTAACCAGAAAAGATGAATTTTCAACCGAATGACTGAATTTTTATCAAAAATAGTTCATTTTCAACCAATTTTCCACCAAAATATTGGAATAGTTGAATTTTCAAGTAAAAACTTAATTTTCGACTCAAAAAAACAAATTTTCTACAAAGTAGATTAATTTTTATTTGAAATAAATTAATTCTTAACGAAAAATGTAATAGTTGATTTTAAAATAATATATAAATAATAATATAATAGTTGATATGCATGAATTTGCAACCAAATAGTTGAAATTTCAAATATGAAGTATACATTTTTAACTAAAGACGGAAAAGTTACATTTTCAATGATAAAAAAATTGTTTACAAAAAAAAGGATTTTCAACAAAATAGTTAAATTTTCAACCAAAAAGAAATGAATCCTGAAATAAAAATATAGATCTCCAAACAAAAATGAATTTTTAACAAAGTAGTTGAGCTTTTAACCAGGAAGATTAATTTTCTGCTAAAAAAACAAAGTTTTAACAGAATACAAGAATTTTTAATAGAATAGTGGAATTTTCAACAAAATATTTAATTTTCAACAAAAAAAATCGAATTTTCAACAAAATAAATACATCTTTCACCAAACCCGTAGTCGAATTTTCGACTAAAATCATAAATTTTCAAAGCAGAAGAATAATTTTCTACCAAAAAGAGGCATTTTTTACAAAATAAATAAATGTGTAAACTAAAAAAAGATCATTTTTGAATCGAAAATGAACTAGTTAAAGTTAGAGTTAAGAAAATTAATTTTCAACGAAAAACCCACAAATTTTCAACAAAATAGTTGAAAACAATCTGGATTACAAGTTATTTACTTGGATTACCTAAATTACTTCGACCACCGGAATTACAAGTGGATTACCCTGGATTATAGGTAGAATAATTTGGATTACAAGTAGATTATTTGGATTACTTTAATGACTCCAGATTATTTGGCTTAAAAGTGGATTACCCTGTCTGAGAACTGGATTAGAAGTGGATTAGGGTGGATTGCAAGTAGATAACTCGTATTACTCTGAATTACAAGTGGATTGTTTCGAATAACTTTAATTACTCCGAGTTAAAAGTGGATTACTCTGACCGAGAACTAGATTATATAGGTGAATTACGCGGGCTGAGAACTAGATTACAAGTGGATTTCCCAGATTACAAGTGGATTGCTTCGGATTACTTGAATTACTTGATTAGGAGTAAATTACTTGGATTACCTAGATTACTTCGAATACTTGGATTATGAGCGCATTACCATGGATTATAGGTGGAACAATCTGGATTACAAGTGGATTACTCTGGCTGAAACGTAAATTATAAATGGATCAGGGCCGATTACAAGAGTTTACTTAGATTAACTGGATAACTCCGAATTGCAAGTGGATTATCATGGATTAAAAGTGGATTTCTCTGACTGAGAGCTGGATTACCAGTGGATTATGGCGGATTACAAGTTGATTTGTCTGAACTAATCCGAATTACAAGTGGATAAGTCTAGCTCAGAAGTGGATTGCAAGTGGATTAGGGTGCATTATAAGTGGATTATTCGGGCTATGAACTAAATTACAAGTCGATTACCCAGGTTACAAGTTGATTGCTTCGGATTACTTTCATTACTCCAGATTATAAGTGGATTGCTCTGGCTGAGAACTGGATTACAAGTGTATTAGGGCAGATTACGAGTGAATTTTTGGATTATCCGAATAACTCTATATTATTTGAATCACAAGTGGATTACTCTGGCTGAGAACTGGATAACAAGTGTATTACTTGGTTTAAAAACTAGACTATAAGTGGATTACCTGGATTACAAGTGGATAGCTTCAGATTACTTGAATCATTCGGATTACAAGTGGATTACTTTGAAATACTGGGACTACACCGAATTAATCGAATTACTCCTGGTTACACTAGATTTTGTGGATTACAGCGGATTACCATAGATGTTTTTCCTTTGATTTTGATATTCAATGGAAGATTGAATTCAGCTGCAGCACTTTTAATAGCTCAGGATGTACTGTTGAATGCCTCCGATTACTTTCATTACTTCAGATTACAAGTGGATTACTCTGTCTGAGAAGTGGATTACAAGTGAATTACTTGGTTTAAAAACTAGTCTATAAGTGGATTAGCTGGATTACAAGTCGATTGCTTCAGATTACTTGAATCATTTGGATTACAAGTGGATTACTTTGAAATACTGGTACTAAACCGAATTACTTGAATTACTCCTGATTACATTGGATTTTGTGGATTACAGCGGATTACCATAGTTGTTTTTCCCTCGATTTTGATATTAAATGGAATATTGTATTGAGCTGCAGCACTTTTGATAGCTCAGGATTTACTGTTGAATGCTTTGCATTACTTGCATTACTCCAGATTACAAGTGGATTTCTCTGTCTGAGAACTGGATTACAAGTGTATTAGGGCAGATTACAAGTGGATTTTTTGGAACATCCGAATAACTCTATATTATTTGAATTACAAGTGGATTACTCTGTCTGAGAACTGGATTAAAAGTGTATTAGGATAGATTACAAGTGGATTTTTCGGATTATCCGAATAACTCTATATTATTTGAATTATAAGTGGATTGCTTTGGCTGACAACTGGATTACAAGTGAATTACTTGGTTTAAAAACTAGTCTATAAGTGAATTAGCTGGATTACAAGTGGTTAACTTCGCCTTAATAGAATCATTCGAATTACTCTGGATTTTGTGGATTACAGCGGATTACCATAGTTGTTTTTCCCTAGATTTTGATATTCAATGGAGGATTGAATTCAGCTGCAGCACTTTTGATAGCTCAGTATTTACTGTTGATTGACTCGGATGACTTGCATTACTTCAGATTACAAGTGGATTACTCTGGCTGAGGACTGGATTACAAGTGTATCAGGGCAGATAACAAGTGGATTTTTTTAAATATTTGAATAACTCTGAATTATTTGAATTACAAGTGGATTACTCTGGCTGAGAACTGGATTAAAAGTGGATTACTTGGTTTACAAAGTAGACTTCAAGTGGATTACCTGGAGTACAAGTGGATTACTTCAGATTACTTGAATCATTCGGATTACAAGTGAATTACTTTGAAACACTAGGACTACACCGAATTACTTGAATTACTCCTGATTACACTAGATTTTGTGGATTACAGCGGATTACCATAGTTGTTTTTCCCTCGATTTTGATATTAAATGGAAGATTGTATTGAGCTGCAACACCTTTGGTAGCTCATAGGATTTACTATTAGTTGCGTCAGATTACTTGCATTAATCCAGATTGCAAGTGGATTACTCTGGCTGAGAACTGGATTACAAGTGTATTAAGGCAGATTACAAGTAGATTTTTGGATTATCCGAATAACTCTATATTATTTGAATTACAAGTGGATTACTCTGGCTAAGAACTGGATTATAAGTGGATTACTTGGTTTAAAAACTAGAATTCAAGTGGATTACCTGGATTACAAGTGGATTGCTTCAGATTACTTGAATCATTCGGATTACAAGTGGATAAGTTTGAAATACTGGGTCTACACTGAATTACTTGAATTACTCCTGATTACAAGTGGATTACTCTGTCTGAAAACTGGATTACAAGTGTATTAGGGCAGATTACAAGTGGATTTTTGGCTTATCCGGATAACTCTAAATTATTTGAATTACAAGTGGATTGCTCTGGCTGAGAACTGGAATACAAGTGGATTACTTGGTTCAAAAGCTAGATTATAAGTGGATTACCTAAATTACAAGTGGATTGCTCCGATTACTTGAATCAGTCAGATTACAAGTGGATTACTCTGGCTGAGGACCGAATTACAAGTCTATTAAGGCAGATTACAAGTGGATTTTTTGGATTATCTGAATAACTCTAAATTATTTGAATCAAAAGTGGATTACTCTGGCTGGGAACTGGATTACAAGTGTATCAGGGCAGATTACAAGTGTATTTTTTTGATTATCCGAATAACTTTATATTATTTGAATTACAAGTGGATTACTCTGGCTGAGAACAGGATTACAAGTGGATTACTTGGTTTAAAAGCTAGATTATAAATGGATTACCTAAATTACAAGTGGATTGTTTCGGATTACTGGAATCTGTCGGATTACAAGTGGATTACTTTGAAATACTGGTATTACACCGAATTACTCATGATTACGCTGGATTTTGTGGATTACAGCCACGATGTGCCTCGACTGACTTCAACCCAAAAGGGCTTGCATATGCCGTTTTTTTCTGAATATACTTCTGGGATACCCCACGAACATTTTGAGCCCAAAAAGAAAAAAATCGCTTGGGGCCCTTTTGAGAAACCACTTTTTTTAATTTTTTTTTTTTTTGAAGAGGTTAATCAACATATTTTAATGAAAATAAGTTAAACGTGGAATTTCATTGGCTCAAACCATTCAGTTTGGCATCCAGAAATGGGCTACAGGTGCTGAACATCTTACGAGAACTGAAACCCTTCAATATTTTTGAAAAATTGTGAAAAAGTGGGAAAAAAATCAGTTTTTTTGAAAATTGCATTATTCCAGTTCATCCTATGTCCCAAACACCTTAACAAGAATTAAAGTGCTTGCAATTTTCTGCAAAATCAAAAAAAATCGGCTGTTCTTTCTGTAAACGTTTGGGAGTTATGGTCCTAAGAAGTCGATTTTAAGCGAATAATTTGAATGCAAAAAAAAATATAGTTCTGGGGAAATAACTTATTTCCTATGCATATCTGGTAAAAATTACCGAATAATTAATTAAAGAAGACTTAATTTTGAGTAAATCTAAAAAAAACATTGCTCTAGCTCTAATAGAACCAAAATTATGGCCTTTTGTATATGCCCCCTTTTTTATGAAGTTTTGTTTAACAACAATTTTTTAAATAAAATGCTCGTTTTTCAAAAGAATTCATTTCTTCAGCGTTTTAGGTGAAAGTTGCCAGCAAGTTATTTAGAAAAGACTTAATTTTGAGTAGATCTAAAAAAAACAATGCTCTAGCTGTAATAGAACCAAAATTATGGACTTCTAAATATGGCCCTTTTTTATGAATGTAATTATTCCACACAGAGTCATTGACATTTTGAGTGTAGGTGATGGTTTTAGCAACTTTGGGAAAAAAACTATATTCAATTACTTGAAATAATTAAAGACATTGAATCCAATATTAAAAAAATACCTGATAATAAAATTGATGAATTTAGATCACAGTTTTGTGGGTTTATCTAATGTTTTTTTAAACAATGATAATCCAAAAACTTTGTTAGAAAAGGAATTGAATGAGGATTTAATTGAAGCAAAAATTTTCTTGAAAAATCATCCAGAATTAATGATCACAAAATCAGACAAAGGATGTATTACAGTAGCGTTTCATAGGGATGTTTATATTCCAAAAATGTTGCATATCTTTAATGATGAAGATAGTTTTCATTTGATTCCTAATAATCCCACCAAAATGGTTCAAAAAGGAACTTTTACAATTTTAGACAGAATGAGAACTAATAAATATTTAGGTAATAATATTGAAACATGTGAAATTGATACAACAAGTACTAATCTCTCCTTAGCCTATGGACTTGTTAAAGCTCATAAAACTGACTACCCTCTAAGACCAGTTATTTCAATAATAGGTTTTCCAACTAGAAAATTGGAAGAATTATTGAGTCAAATTATTAAAAAATCAATCAAAATCTCAAAAACATCAATTAAAAATAGCCATGCTTTCTTAAAAATACTTGACAATATAATAGTACCTTTAGATCACATATTTGTCTCTTTTGATGAAATAGCTATGTTTCCAAATATTCCTTACGAAAGAGTTGAAATTGCAATACAAAAACGTTGGTATTTCATTAAAATTAATACCAAAATTCCGAAAAAACTATTTCTTGATGCTATAAAATATGCTTTTCATTCACTATATTTGAAATTTAATAATGATTTTTATAAACAAAAGTTTGGAACTCCCATAGGATCAGTTTTGTCTCCTGTTTTAGCTTACATTGTTATGGAAGATTTAGAGAATGAAGTTTTCCAACAAATTAATTTTAATATTGATTTTTATGCAAGATATGTTGATGATTCAATACTTAGTGTACATAAAAATAATGTTAACACTCTTCTTAATGCTTTTAATAGTATACACCAAAGATTACAATTGACTGTTGAAATTGAAACTGAGGGAAAATTAAATTTTCTAGATTTGACTTTAATTAAAACCGATGAAAGACATATTATCACTGACTGGTATAGAAAAAAGATTTGTTCAGGAAGAACTCTTAGTTTTCTCTCAAATCACTCTATTCAAAATAGGATAGGAATCATTAAAAAATTTAAATGATAGAGCCCTTAAATTATCACATCCAGTTTTCTATAAAAAAAATTGAACTATGCAAACGAATTCTTTTTCTCAACCATTGACCTTTAGAATTCATTGAAAAACATGCGCATAACAGAATAAATTATATTAAAAATAAAAACAATGATCAAAATAAAATAAACAGAGAGGATTATAATACATTTAATACTGCTGTTCTTCCATATTTTGGTATAAAATCTCGAAGATTTTGAAATAAATGTTGGGAAAATTAGGTTTGCATACTATTTATAGAGTTCCATTTAAGAGCAATATGGTTGTAAAATTGGGAAAAAATAGATATGAAACGCTAGACAAAAAATGTGTAATTTATAAAATTAATTGTAACTAGATTATTAAACGCGCGCGCATGCGCGCGCCAACTTTTTTGTTAATTTTTATCATTTACCCTATTTCCGCATAACTATTTATTTGTTGAAAGTTTCTGAACACTTAAATTTTTGCTGAACTTAGATTCTGAAAGAATGTAAACATTCAAATAATTTTTACTTTATATATATTTTTTTAATTTTTAATTCCATTTCTGAAATTTTAATTTATAATAACCGTTTAAACTAACTCCAGACAATTTGAAGTTTTAACAGAATCAGTAAATAATTAATAAATCAGTTTGCAACATAAAAGCATCAAACAATTATTTTCATTGAAACATCCAAATAATTTTAGCTTTTTATTTTATTTTAAACTTGTAATTTCATTTCTGAAAATTTGAATTATTAATCACCTTATATACTAATTTTCGAAAAAGTTAGAACATATGTACAAATAATTTTGAAAATTGAATTCAGATACTCATTTCACAACATCACAAACATTTAAAAAAATTATATAATTGTAATAGCTGTATTTTAAATAAAAAATAAACTTTCATCATACAAATAATAGGCAATATTCAATTACATAATCTTAAAGTAAATAATCAATTTATGTTACTTAATAGACAAAAATTGAAATTCAATCTTTATGTAATTCAATATTGCAAAAAAAATAAACAGACAATAATTAATTAATCTGTTTACAACATAAAAAGCATTGAACAATTATTTTCATCAAAACATTCGAATAATTTTCACCCTATATTTTTCTGCAAATTTGAATTATTAATAACCTTTTAAAATAATTTCATAAAAAATTAAAATTAAGAATTAAAATACATATAATTTTGAAATCAGGATTCAGATACTCATTTCACATCGCAAAAATTACATAATTGGAATAGAGGTATTTTAAACACAAATAAACTTTCATTATACAAATTATAGCCAATATTCAATTACATAACCTTAAAATAAATAATCAATTTATATCACTTAATAGAAAAAAATTCTAATTCAATCTTTAAATAACTTAATATTGTTGAAAAAAAAGAATTAGCTAATAAATCAATTAATCTGCTCACAACATAAAAAGCATTAAACTATAATTTTCATTCAAACATTCACATAATTTTCACTTTCATTTTTTTTTTTAAATTTTCACTTTCATTTCCGAAATTTCGAATTATTAGAAACCTTTTATACTTCTTTCACAAAAATTAAAAAATATTTACATATAATTTCGGAAATTAAATTCAGATACTCATTTCACAACATCAGAAACGTTTGAAAAATCATGTCATTGGAATAGGGGTATTTTAAATAAAATTAAACTTTCATTACACAAATTATATCCAATATTCAATTATATATCAATTATATAAGTTAATAATTAGTTAATCAGTCCACCACATAAAAAGCATTATACATTTATTTTCATTGAAACATTCTAATTATGTTTACATTATATGTTTCTTTAAATTTGAAATTTCATTTCTATACATTTAGTATATTCATAACCTTTTAAATTGATTAAAAAAAATTAAAATATATGTATACATAATTTTGAAAATTGAATTCAGACACTCATTTCACAACATCACCAACAAATTTCAAAAAAGTATATAATTGTAATAGAGGTATTTTAAAGAAAAAATAAACCTTCATTATAAAAATAAGAGTCAATATTCAATTACATAACCTTAAAGTAAATAATCAATGTATGCTACTTAATTCAAAAAGAATTTAAATTCAATCTTTATGTAATTTAGTATTATGAAAAAAATTGATCAGCTAATAATTAATTAAACAGTTTGCAACATCAAAAGCATCAAACTATTATTTTCATTGAAATATTCAAATAATTTTTAATTTATATTTTTCTGAAAATTTGAAGTAATAATAATCTTTCAAACTAATATCATATCCCGTGTGGAAAAATTTCGTGGCGCTGTACTGTTTCTGTCCAGTCCGCCTTGAGTCGACATTGGCGCGCCACAGGCTGACTGTCCAGTGGCTAGACTGGGCTGTAACGCTCGGATCGACTAGTTTCTAGACAGATCGGCTATTTCGATAAAAAATAATTAATAATTAAATAATATAATTATTTTTTATGCCATAAAAGTCCAATATATAGATTTTGCAGTTAATTAAAAATATAAAAAAAGTTTTTGTACACAAAAAAATGAAGAAACGAGTTTCCGCAAATCTCTTGTACATGAGCCGGGTGTAGAACTTCTGATGAAACTTCCTATTATATTGTTGTAACTTTGTCCCGTCGCCTTAACACCTCGGCCATCTAAAAGTTAATTTTTTTTTCTTTTTTGTCGGACATGAATTTCAATGCATTACATCCTAATATTTATTTCAATAAAACATGAACAATTTTTAAACATTACAAGTGCTTGATTTGTGAATAAATCATTGAAAAAAAATAAAGTTTGTATGATGTTACTTGCGATTAGGCTACGAAATAATGATTGTTTATTATTTCAAATAACTAATACGTTAGGCTTAATTATCATTTACGGAATCAATAAATAATGAAAATAAATTGAATAAATCTTTTATAATAATATTTGATTTTCTGGAATATCATAAATATTATACATAGCATTATACATATTATAATTATTATAAATTCAATATAAATTCATTATAACTTCACTATATAATTCAATTGAAACAAAATGTTTTAAAACATTCTTCAAAAAATCGTTCTTGAAACTGCAGTTCTTGTATTAAGACTTCTATCACCTATTGTAATTTCCTAAATCTTTTATTCAGAAATGATTATTTTCTAAATTCACCTCTGTCATTTTTGTTTAAGTCCAAACCGTGATTCTATCTAGAAACTAGCTAAAATCTGGATAATCTTTATATATTCAAATTCGTAACGAACTTCTAGATAGCGCCAAGAATGGGACTAGACAGCAGAAAGGTTTGAATCAAACACGTAGTAAAACTAGAAAGCGCCAGTGTAGTGCCAGGCTAGTATTGCGTGAATAGACAGACTTGAGAAAAACTGTACTGGCTTTAGCATGATTCAAGACTGCCACGAAATTTTTCCACACGGGATCACACTAAACAATACAGGATGAGTAATGTAGAAAAATTACTGAAATACATTTACGTCGTATTGTGAGAAAGTTAATCATAACAACCTACATACATAAATTAAATAAATGTATAAAAATTAATTAAATACATTTCACATATTAAGCAGATTGATAATTCCGTAAAAAATATTATTTATTTTACTTGATTATAGCGTATGTCATGTATTATATAGATTTTGATGGTTAGAGCTGTTATTAAAAGTAATGGTGAAAATAAGTAAATCGAATAAATTATCAATGAGCAATAAAATTAGGAATCTACGTTGTTACTTTTATAGATTTTAATTTTGAATCTGCAAGGTTTGCTTAATAATAATTAAAGATTTCTTTGAATTGAGTTTGCATACTTTTACCTCAATTTTCTTCTAAGAAATCTTTCTTTTTATTTCAAAATTTTTGTAAAAAGAATATCATTGAATTTTAGCAATTTTTTAGAAATGTATTTAGATATTTTGGATTGTTTTATTTTCCTATTTGGAAAATTTTAATAATCTAAATAGATTGATCTTAGAATCACCTACAAAAAACGAGTTTTATCGAAAAGGGCGCAAGCGATTTTTTTCTTTTCGGGATCAAAATGATCGTGGGGCATCCCAGAAGTATGTTCAGAAAAAAAAAAAACATTTTCAGTTGAAGTTAGCGGATTACCATAGTTGTTTTTCCTTCCATTTTAATAATAAATGGAAGATTGAATTGAGCTGCAGGACTTTTGATAGCTCAGGATTTACTGCGAAATAAAAGAAAATTGCTTTGTTATCAGAAGTTAATGGCTTTCGGAAATGTCTTTAGAAGCAAGTTTGAAATCCACTTTGTGCAAGTGGAAGTGTTGAATGGATCCGATGGCAGTTTTATCATTGTTCTATCATTAACGTGAATTCATAATGACACTTGGGACCTTCGGCTCTGCTGTAATTCTCACAGTGCACACCCACGTAATCGCAATGCGTCTTGCACAAACCAGTCCGAGAAAAGCAATACGCGCACTAGAAATACGTATCATTACGGAGCCATTCGCATTGCCAGCGAGGCTCGACTCGATTTCTGCCAGATTCAAGGACTCGGAATACTAATCAGCTTCACAAAGTGGGAAGTCACGAAAGATTCCCTAATCATTTTTTTCCGTTTCTCAATTGTCTTGTGATCTTGTCGAAGTCTTTGAAAAAAGTCGAGGAAAATAGCTTTTTTATGACTCCATTGTCCTATTAGAGCCATTTTTCAGACACGAGATGACATTCAGGATAGTACACGTTAATTATGAGTTTAGATGCAAAGAGAGATTTTTTTTTAGAGAGAAGGAATATTATGCTGTTAAATCTTTAGATTTGACCGATAATGACCGAGAGAGAGAATTAAAAAAAATTATTATTATACGATGACACTGAGGATATTATTTTCTCACAATTGTCTGCTGATGCCACTATTTCTTTACTTTTCCTTGAACAATGTTGTGGAAATTCTTCGCTGATTGGCTTAAATAATGTCTGTTACATCAACGAATCACAACATCCGAACAATTGCCAAACCAAGGAAAGATTTTAATTTAAATGAAAAACAAATGAATTCAACCAAAAATGACGAATTTTTAACAAAATAATTGAATTCATAACTAAAAATAATCAATTTTTAACCAAAAAAGAATAGTTAAATCTGTAGTTCCAAGAATTGATTTTCAACCCCAAAAACCAAATTTTCAACGAACTAGTTGAATTTTCAATCGAACCCAGCTGAAAATACTTGTACAGGAACCTCGGAGGATCCTGGACATGTTTCTGCATGAGATTCCTGCACAAAAACCTTCATAGATTTGTGTGCATACGCATCATCCGGACAATTGCCAAACCAAGAAAAGATTTTAGTTTAAATAAAAAACAGTTGAATTGAACCAAAAATGAAGAATTTTTAACAAAATAATTGAATTAATAACTAAAAATAATCAATTTTCAACCAAAAAAAGAATAGTTAAATTTGTAGTTCAAAGAATTGATTTTCAGCTCCAAAACCCGAATTTTCAACGAACTAGTTGAATTTTCAATCAAACCCAGCTGAAAATTGATGTAGAGGAACCTCGGAGGATCCTGGACATGTTTCTGGATGAGATTCCTGCACTAAAACCTTCACAGGCAATCTTGTCGCTCCTGTGCAGGAATTTTTAGCTGGAAACAGATGAATCTTCAACTAATAAAATAAATCTTTAACAAAGTAGTTCCACTTTTAACCAAGTAGTTGAATTTTTAGTCAAGAAGATTAATTTTCCACTAAAAAAGACGAATTATCAACAAAATACATGAATTTTTAGCCGAATAGTAGAATTTTCAACCAAATATTGAAATTTTTAACACAGGAGATTAATTTTCTAAAAAAAAGACGAATCTTCAACAAAATAAATACATTTTCAACCAAAAAGTTGATTTTTCAACAAGAATATTAATTTTTGGCCAAAAAAGGCGAATTTTTTAAAAATTACATAAATTTTTAACTGAACAGTTAAATTTGCAACCAAATTGTTGAATTTTCCAGCCAAAAATACGAATTTTCTAGTAACAGTTAAATTTTCAACAAAAAATTTAATTTTCAACCGAAGAAGATTCATTTTTAACCAGCAATTGCATATTTGATCAAAAAGATGAAATTTTAACAGAAAAAGATGAATTTTTAAGCCAAAAGGACAAACTTTCTACAAGAAAAGATTAATTTTCAAAATCATTAGTTTGAACAGTGGATGTAATATTAGTCCAAAGTTTATTTGATTAGTTTTTACTCTTTTTTTTCGTTTCTAAAAATTTTCAACAGAGTAGTTGGATTTTCAAATTAAAAAAGATCAATTTTCAACCAAGAATGGAGTAGTTAAATTTTCATTTAAGAGAATTAATTTTCAAAGAAACATCGAATTTTCTACAAAACAGTTTAATTTTGTACCAAATAGTTGAGTTTTCTACCAAAATATTGAATTTTTAAGCCAAAAGACGAATTTTCTACAAAACAGTTAAATTTTCAAGCCGAAAATATGAATTTCCAACAAAATGAACTTTTAAGAAATTATTTTGAATCTTGAAAGATAATTTTCGAAGAGAAATGTAATAGTTGATATTTCAACAAAAAAAGATTTTAATAAAAACTATGTAAATTTAAGCAACAAAACGAGTTTTCTAGAAAATACTTAAATCCTCAACTAAAACAGATTAATTTTCAACCAAACAGTTGCATTTTTAACCAAAAAGTTTATATTCTACCAAAAATGACAAATTTTAAACAAAATATATAAATTTTCAACTAAACAGTTAAATTTTCTACTAAATTATTAACTTTGCCAGCCGAAAATATGAATTTTCTACGAAATAGTTGAATTTATAATCCAAAAAGAAATTTGGTATTCAATAAAGGAGAAAATAATTCCATCAAATTGTTGAATTTTCAAGCCAAAAAGACGAATTTGTATTAAAACGGTTGAATTTTCAACCAAGAAGTATGACTTTTTAACAAAATTATTGTAATTTCAAAAAATAATTAAATTTTGAACCAAATAACAAAATAGTTGAGCAAAAACTTTTTTGCTGTAAGGGTGGGGGATAATAATTTGGGAGAAAGGGGAAGGAATTGCAAAAAATATTTTTTCTTTCAGTGCGATTTTCTTCGGGGATGGCTCAAATGAAAGCTCTTAGAATTTAGAATTGAGATAAAAAAAATAAAATGTTATATGTTATAGTTTTCTTTTTTTTATATTAAGGGTTAAAAAATAAATATATAAAATTAGGAAGTTTAAAAAAAAAAATTTCAAATGTTAAAAAGCTTTTATTTTAGTCTGATTTTTTTCGGGGATGGCATAAATTGAAACATGGAGAATATTGAGATAAAAAATCAAATCTTCTTTGCTACATTTTTCTTTTTTTGATTTCAGTGATTCAAATAAAAAATTGATTTGAAAAATAAGGAAATATCGACTGATTTTTGATTGATATTTCGACCGTATGGAAGAAGAAAAATTCCTTAAAATTTTAGAAAAAATTTGTTAGGTTGAACAAATAATTTATTTTTATTGCGGATAAAATTTTTATGGAATAAATGAAACTGTTGCAAAAGACATATTTTGATACTACTACATCTATCTTTAGATAAATAATATTCAGTTTTCATCCTTCATGAGAGAAATAATAAATTAATTATGTATAAAAATGTTATTTAAGTTTGATTTATGAAATTTTTTTTATTAATGATAAAATCCAGTTCATAAACTGGATTTTGAATCTTTTAAAATTTCTAGAAATTTTCCCGAGGATAAAAGTATCGGGGAACTATTAGGGGCCAGGATAGACCTCCTAACGGCTAATGTGGAGCTGTCAAGATGGTCTTTCATGGCGCTCAGTAAAAGGCTAGTCAAAAGGCTAGTCAAAAGGACTAGTCGAAAAGGCTAGTCAAAAAGGATAGTCAAAAAGGCTAGTCAAAAGGACTAGTCGAAAAGGCTAGTCAAAAAGGATAGTCAAAAAGGCTAGTCAAAAAGGCTAGTAGAAAAGGCTAGTAGAAAAGGCTACTCAAAAAGGCTAGTAAAAAAGGCTAGTAAAAAGGCTAGTCAAAAAGGCTAGTCGAAAAGGCTAGTCAAAAAGGCTGGACAACAAAATATTAGAAAGAGACACTTATAGAATTGATGATTGTTATATTATAGAGGAACTATTAGGGATCAGGATAGACCTCCAGATCGCTAATGTGGCTCTGTTAAGTAGGTCTAGTATGGCGCTCAATAAGAGGCTACTCAAAAAGGCTAGTCAAAAAGGCTAGTAAAAAGGGCTAGTCAAAAAGGCTAGTTAAAAAGGGTGGACAATAAAATATTATAAAGAGACACTTATAGAATTTTAGTTCATTGATGATTTTCTACACGGGTTTATACAAATTGTGCAAGAATTCTTATACGAAAGGAAATGTAACTGCCATAACAAATTCTTTTAAATCAAAAGTTTACAGACTGGATTTTCAATCTTTTACAATTCCTAAAAATCTTATATAGAGAAATAGAATCTTATATAGTCAAAAAGGCTAGTCGAAAAGGCTAGTCAAAAAGGCTAGACAAAAAGGCTAGTCAAAAAGACTGGACAACAAAATATTAGAAAGAGCTCTTGGCAAATTTTTTGGTCATTGATTAATTTCTACACGGCTTTGTACAAAGTGTGGCAGAATTCCTTTCTGGAAAAAATGTAATATGCATACAAATTATTTTCAAGGAAAAGTTTATTAACTGGATTTTCAATCTTTTGAAATCCCTAGAAATCTTCTCATGTATAAAATTATTGAGGAACTATTATTGCCAGGATAGACCACCAGACTGCTAATGTCGCTCTGTCAAGATGGTATATTATGGCGGTCAGTAAAAGGCTACTTAAAAAGGCTAGTCAAAAAGGCTGGACAACAAAATATTAGAAAGAGACACTCAGCAAATTTTTTGTGCATTGATCAATTTCTACACGGGTTTATACAAATTGTGGCAGAATTCTTATACGAAAAAAAATTACATCCATTACAAATTCTTTTCAATGAAAAGTTTGTAAACTGGATTTTAAACCTTTTGAAATCCCTTGAAATATTCCCACGTATAAAATTATTGAGGAATTATTAGGGCCAGGGTAGACCTCCGGATCAAGTAGGTCTAGTACGGCGCGCAGTAAAGGGCTACTCAAAAAGGCTAGTAAAAAAGGCTAGTAAAAAGGCTAGTCAAAAAGGCTAGTCAAACAGGCTAGTCAAACAGGCTAGTCAAAAAGGCTAGTCAAAAAGGCTAGTCAAACAGGCTAGTTCAAAAGGCTAGTCAAAAAGGCGTGTCAAAAAGGCTGGACAACAAAATTTTAGAAACACTCAGAAAATTTGTAGGTCATTGATGATTTCCCACACGGGTTTAGACAAATTGTGTAATAATTCTTATCCGAAAAAAATGTAACATCCATAACAAATTCTTTTCAATCCTCTCTAGAGGTTCTCATATTGTTCTCAGAAATATTTCTGCAGCACGTGTCTTAAAATACATTTCTCGATAATTTTTTGTATTATCAGTGCGGACGTGACTTAAGAGCACTGACACAATTGGACGGAACCACTGTGTCTGCTAAGACAAGAGTTAGGAATACTTCTAGTTTCACTTTCCTACACACACACACGCACACACACACATTTTCACATACATTCTTATATATTCCCATATATATGTTTCTCTATCTTTCTCTAGATTCAAGAATAACAATTTCTCTCCTAAGAGAACAAGAGGAGTGAATTGGAAGCGATAACACGTGCCGCCTCCTCGAATTGTCTCGATGGTATAAGTACTGTAAGTACTTTTACATTCCAATCATTTCAGACGCGTGCGCGTGCACTGCATTATACCTATACATTATACAAGTACTGGAGACAATGAGACCTCTTAAAATTAATGCTTTCTTGAGCTCCTCTGGAAATATGATTGATGGTGCCAGAAGCCTGATAAGAGCAAATGCTAGGCTTCAGATGAGATAAATTATCCTATTCACCATCAAATATTTCAGAAGGAGGTACAAAGGGAGAATTAATTTGCAATAGAATTCAAAAGAAGATGGGGCTGAAGAAACAATTTGTTGAACCTTTAGGAACTGAAAAGGTTTGTGGGTGATTCTGAACCAATCTATTTAGATTATTACATTTTCCAAATAGGAAAAAGAAACAATCCAGGATTGTTCTTGTGGTATGTCCTATATTGGACAAACCAAAAGATTGCTAGAGACTAGAAGAAATGAGCATTTTAGAAATATTAACCACTGTACTAAAAAACCATAAAGAAATTGCTAGACACATTCACTCTGTTCATAATGGAAATTCAAATTATATTGAATGTGATATTAAAATACTGCATGAAGAGTAAAATTATTTTAAAAGAACCTTTGTCGAGATGATGTATATTAAAAATGAGAATAGCAATACTTTGAAGAATATTACTGATTTGAAATTTTATAATTCTGCTTATAATATGATTTTAGATAAAGTTTGTTAATGGGATTTTACCTCTTCATAACAAAAAAAAAAAAATTTCAAAGAAAAATTTAAATTTAGCGCCTAAACTTCTTCCTTTCGAATCAAGATGCTCGATCCTTTCAGTACTCGGTCTACTCGGGGTTCGCATGGTACATTGTACAATTGCTCCCTTTTAAAAATCTTTTTCTAGAAATCATGAATTTTATTAAAATTCTAAACTCTTCGTCACAATGAAATAATTACCTTTCAAGTAACCGTCGTTATTGTCCAATCAGATGAAAAATTCTATTTTATCTTTTTGAACCTTTCTTGTTTTGTAGATTCCTAACCTCTTTCTTGTCATATTTATAAATTTTTTCAAACATCTAATTTCAATAAATTTACTTTAAATTCCTTTGTTCCAACATTTTAGATCGAGTACCAAAAATGGATTTTTTCAAAATGCTAATCTCAATTATTTTATATAATTGACTCTTTTATTTACGAAACCCTTACGTTTCTAATTACCACGATGAACTGATATATATAATACACTGGATGCAGGATTCAATGGAACGATCTGTGCCTACTTGAAGGCTTCGGAGCCGCCATTTTTTAGGGATGTTTTGGTTCGGGACTATTCGGAACAGATCGAGATATGCGGGAAATTCAAATGTAGTATGGGAGAAAACTTAAAATTATTAATAAAAATCATGTAAAATTTAGTTTATTGTCAATGAGTGAATCGACTCAAACTGGAAACTAAAGAAAACCTAATAAAAAGTAATTACATAAATAAAAATAATCGAACAGTACAAAAAAAAGGAAAGTCGATGGGATTTTAAATTCGTGGAATACACTTTTTGTAAACACGTGGTTTAGAATATTTATCAATTGAATTATTATAAATTCTGATAAAACCAATTTAGCTATAATTGCTAGTTTTTAATTAAAAATTTTAATCTTTTTTGTTGAAAAAGCAAAAAAAATTAAAAATAAAGTATAACTTTCGACAATTCAAAAATTTGTATAACTTTTTATTGATAATATGTGTTTTTCTTTGTCGTACAAATCTGCAAGGTATTACAGAAAACTACAGGATTTCACATTTTTTAATTTGGGTGTTTGACGTCATAAAAATCTTTTAAATGTACGTAAAATTATTGTAGAATGTTACAAATCTTTACAAAAAAATACAAGATTTCACCAAAGTTGAAAAATATTGGGAAACTGTACTTAGAAATTCACAATGAACTGTAGTGCGATTATTGAAAATTGAACAATTATTGATTTTACAAGACGATTCTGAACAGATTTTAACGTTGAAAATATAAATTAAACGCTCTTATTCAATTCCGAATCATATTCAAATATTGTTTCAATCTAAAATATTCCATTTTTAACCATTTAATTTGAATTTTTTTAATTAATGAAGACTTTTTTGGGATATTCAACGAGATTTTACTTTCCATACAATTTTAATTGTCCTATTTAACAAATTTTTAATATATAAGTGATGCATAAATAACAATTGAACAATTCTCAATTTAGAAAAAATTTGAGTTAGTTTGAGAGATATTTACAAGTTTTGAGAAGATCCAAACTTAATTTGAAACTGGATAAAATTTCAAATAATCAAAAACTAAATTTAGATTCTTGAAGATTTCGAAATGAAATTTTGAAACTTTTTATGGATCTTTAAAGGTTTTAAGAAAACAAAATAATTTTTAAGTTTGCTGAGAAGATTTAAAATTATTTTTTATATTGAAAAATTAATATTAAGAGCAAAATTAAAAAAGATTGTAGACAGAATGCAGATGTTTGAAAATTTCGAACACAACATTTATAAACTTTTCAAGCATTTTGAAAGGTTTTAAATGAATACAAAATTCTTATCTCTGTAGTTAATTTTAAAATAATATTTAATAAAATTTTCAAAAAAGAATCAGGATGATTTTAAGATAGGTTTTTTACTTTTGCAGGATTTTCAAAAAATTGTAGGAAAAGTTCGAGTTGCTTAAAATGATATAATTTTGAAATTTTTTTGATTAATTCTTCAATTCACAGCACTGGAAATGATAGCATGGATTTCTGTTTTTTTTTCAATCTTCTAACTGTAAAATGTATAAAAGTTGAAATTTTAAAATTTAAATTTTGCAGTTTAACGATTTTAATTTTAAAATAGTTTCAAATTAATAGATTCATAATTAAAGGCTCTTATTCAATTCCAAATCCTATTCAAATATTGTATTCAAACTAAAATATTACATTTTTAACCATTTAATTTGAAATTTTTAAAATATGGATGACATTTTTTTAACATTTAGTAATATTTTAGTTTTTTATTTAAATCAAATATTAAAAACTAAACAATTTTAAACTGAACTATTTAAAATATAAAGCCTAGAATCGTTAATATTTCAGAGTGTTCAAACTTTGAAAGTTACAATTTTAATTTTTCTATTCAACAAATTTTTAATAAATTTAAGTAAAATTATTGAATTTTGATGCATAAATAACAATTAAACACTTATCAATTGGGAAAAAATTGAGTTAATTTCAGAGATATTCACAAGTTTTGAAAAAATCTCAACTTAATTTAAAACTGGAAAATATTTTGAAAAATAAAAAACTAAATTTAGATTTCTGAAGGTTTGGAAATAAAATTTTGAAGCTTTTCAAGGATCTTTAAAGGTTTTAAGAAAATAAAAAAATAAATATTAATTTTGCTGGGAAAATTTAAAATGATTCTTTATTTTGAAAACTTAATTTTAAGAGAATGTATCAAAAGATTTAAAACAAACTTTATTAATAAATGACAATTGAACAATTATTAATTTTTAAATTAATCGAGCCAGTTTAAAATATATTTAGAAGTTCTAAAAACGTTCTAAAATATTTTGTAACGTGAAAAGATTTCAAACAATTTAATACACAATGTAGATTTTTGAAGATTTCGAACACAAAATTTATAAACTTTTTAAACAATTTAAAAGGTTTAAAATGAATAAAAAATGTGTATCAAAATTCCTAGAAAAACTAACAATATTTTTTTTCGTTTGAAAAATTAATTTAAAAAGAATATTTAATGAGATTTTCAAAATTGTCAAAAAATAATCTGGATAATTTTAAGGTAGTTTTTTTTACTTTTGCAGGATTTTTAAAAAGTTGTAGGAAAAATTCGAGTTCCAAGATAATATTATTATTAGAATCCTAGATATTTTTTAAATTATTTTTTGAAACAAATTTTTAAGAGAATATTTTAAAAGACTTCAAAACAAATTTTAATATATAAATCAATGTTTCCAGCTTAAAATTGCTTAAAATGATATAATTTTGAACTTTTATAAATTGAAAGTATATATACGCGTAAATTATTAAGCGTTTGAATTAACATTTTTTTAAGCTTTAATTTTAAAAGATTAAAATACAAAAGTTTAGTTTTTATAGCTTCTCAAGGATCTTCAAAGGTTTTAAGAAAATAAAAATAAATTCCTAATTTGCTCGGAAAATTTAAAAGGATTTTTTATTTTGAAAAATGAATTTTAAGGTAATATTTAAAAAGATAGTTGTATTTTCAACTAAGAATATTAATTTTCTACCGAAAAAGACGAATTGTCAACAAAATTCATGAATTTTCAACCAAGTAGTTGAATTTTCCACTCAAAAAGATCAGTTGTTCACCAAAAATAAAATAGTTAAATTTTCAGTTGAGAAATTTATTTTTAAACAAATAAATTTGTCCATAAAGTAGTATAATTTTCAACACAACTGATGAACCTTGATCAAAAAAATTAACCAAAGAGATGAATTTTCAACCAAAATGATGAATGTTGAACTGGAATAGTTAAATTTTCAGTTTAAAAAAAATTCTAAACAAAAACAAGAATTTCTAATGAAATAGTTCAATTTTCAACCGAACTGATAAAACTTGATGAAAAAAAAATTAGAGAGGTGAATTTTCAACTGAAATAATAATTGATCAACTCGAACTGTTAATTTTTAAGTCAAAAAGTAAATTTTTAACTAAAAAGAACAATTTTTCAACCAAATATTTTACTGTTCAACTGAAGGGATGAATTTTTAACTAAAATAAAGAATCCTCAACACAAAAAATGACTATTTAACAAAATTATTGAATTCTCAACAATCAAATAGTTACATTTTCAGCGAAGAAGATTAATTTTCTACCGAAAAAGGCGAATTATTAACAAAATACATGAACTTTCAAAAAAGTACTTGAATTTTCACTAAAAATAAATAAATTTTCCACCAAAAATGGAATAATTAAATTTTCAGTTAAAAAATTAATTTTTAGAAAAAAAAGTACAACGAAAATAGATCAATTTTCACCCTAAAATGGAAAAGTTAAATTTCAGTTCAAAAAATTAATTTTAAACAAAAGGAAGAATTTTCAACAAAATAGTTTAATTTCCAACAAAAGACGTGAACTTTTAACTAAAATGAAGAATTTTCAACTCAAAAAATGACTTTTTAACAAAATTATTTAATTTTCAACAAAATAGGTGAAAATTTAAACACATAGTTTCATTTTCAGAGATGAAGATTGATTTTGTACCGAAAAAATCGATTTGTCAACAAAATAAATATATACACAAAAATGGAAAAGTTATATTTTCATTTAAAAAAATTTATCCTGAGCAAAGGAAAGTATTTTCAACAAAATAGTTAAATCTTTAACCGAACTGATGAACCTTCATTGAAAAAAAATTCACAAAAGTGATGAATTTTCAACTAAAATGATGAATCTTCAACTGGAATAGTTAAATTTTCAGTTGAAAAATTAATTTTGAACAAAAAAAAAACGTATTTTCAACAAAATAGTGACATTTTTCACTAAAGAGATGAATTTTCAAACAATTGGTTAATTTATCAACTAAAAAATTATGAATCTTCATAGAATAGTTAAATTTTCAGTTAAAAAGTACATTTTTAACCAACAAACAACGATTGTCACCAAAATACATTATTTTCAAGGAAGTAGTTGAATGTTCAAATAAAGAAGATAAATTTTCTACCAAAAATGGAATAGTTAAATTTTCATTCAAAAAATTAATTTTCAAAAAAAAAACAACGAATTTTCAACTAAAAAAGATCAATTTTCACCCAAAAATGAAAAAATTACATTTTTAGTTAAAAGAATTAATTTTAAATAAAGGAATGAATTTTCAACAAAATATTTGAATTTTCAACCAAACTGATGAACATTGCTGAAAAAAATTAACCAAAGAAATGAATTTGTAACTAAAATTATGAATCTTCAATTGGAATCGAACCTTTAGGAACTAAAAGGACTTCATTTATTATCTAGCCCCCAGGTTAGTATCAATAGCGCATTATCTTACTTGTTTGAAATTATTTTTCCCAAAAACAGAAAAGAAAAATTATGCGATAATTAACAGACCTGAATTGACTCGAAACATCCAAGAAGATTTGTTCAAATGACTCATTAAGATCTCATTAAGATTATTTCTGCGAGCTAATAATAAATTCTGAATTTATGTCCAAATAAGAATTTTTCTGAATTAATTATTAGATAGTCAAGGCTAGTCGAAAAGGCTAGTCAAAAAGGATAGTCAAAAAGGCTAGTCGAAAGGGCTAGTCGAAAAGGCTAGTCGAAAAGGGATAGCCAAAAAGGCTAGTCGAAAAGGCTAGTCAAAAAAGCTAGTCAAAAAGACTAGTCAAAAAGGCTAGTCAAAAAGGCTAGTCAAAAAGGCTAGTCGAAAAGGCTAGTCAAAAAGGCTAGTCAAAAAGGCTAGGCGAAAAGGATAGTCGAAAAGGCTAGTGGAAAAGGCTAGTCGAAAAGGATAATCGAAAAGGCTAGTTGAACAGGCTAGTCGAAAAGGCTATTTAAAATGGCTATTTAAAAAGGCTGGACAAAAAATATTAGAAGGCTAATATTAAATATTAAACGACATAAATTTATTAAATTATTATTATGATAATGGATAATTTACTACAGATGAT
>CAKNYM010050852.1:87434-100805 GCA_932195095.1 Andricus curvator
ACATTTAATGTTTCTTGGATAAAAATGCAACTGTTTGACTGAAAATTATCCAATGTTGTTAAAAATGTATCCTTTTTGCTTCAAAATTCAACTGTTTTGCTGGAAATTCAATTATTTTGTAGGAAATTCACTTTTTGTTTAAAATTCACATTTAGTTATTGGAAAGTCAGCTGATATCTGTTATGGAAAAACGAAAATGTCGCTTGGCGAGCGAAAAAGATGTTAGAGTTACATGAATGCATGGCCTCGACGTGTGGAAGACTAAGAGAGGTACATATATATATTTTTCACTTGGAAAGCTTTCTCTATAAGAAAGAAAGAAAGAGACAGAAAAAGCCAAGAATTATCAGTATTGCTGTAAAACCTCTGCACTACCTACGGGACACAAATGACACAAATATAACATTTACGTTGCAGCGACGCTTGCTACAACGTATATTCACTAAACAGTTATATATATATATATATATATATATATAAAATCAACTTACCACGTATTTCTGGAATTCAACGTATTTCTGCACTTGCACGTATTTCTCCTCTTGCTTCCGTCTTGATTCGGTAAAAAAATGTCTATTTGCACTAAAACTTATCACACTCACAAACACTCAAACTATTGTGAATCATACGCTTGACGCCATCATTGTATTATACTCTGCTCCTTCACCTTCATTCACCATGGTTACTGCACATGCGCGCTTCACTCGGCTGCGTACTATACAGTCGCGCATCAAAGTCCCATACATGACTGGAGAATTCCTATACAGGAACAGATAATTTCCATCGTTGTGTGGGATATTAAAATATATGGGAAAAATGCCATACTTTCGTATAGGAAATTTACGATTATTTCTTACAGTGTACATAAAGAGAGAGGGCAATAATGCAATCAACTTAAAAAGAGACCTTTCAAGATATAACAAAGCCTTTGATAGTTTTATAGAATTTTTATAAGAAATTTATGTATTTTAATGTTCTGTTCATTGACAATTAATACAAGTATTAAAGTGCATAAAAGAATTCCGAAATATTAAGGATTGACACTTATACCGAAAATTAAAAGTGAAAAATTCATCCAAAAATAAAAAATAAAAAATAATGTAAATAACAGTACGATAAGAAAATTCAGTCTCATATGTACATACATTACTAATATTAAGCCTAAGTTAGAAATATGTGTTCGTAGTATCCGAGAAAATAATACCCTGATGAGGAGATCTAAAGTGATCTCGAAACATGTTGGTCTCAAAAGTAGTATAAAAAAGCCGGAGAAAGAGAAATGATAAGAGAGTGAGGATGGCTTGGTTGTCTCTTTCCTAATTCTCTCCCTCTTTTTTCCTCTTGTTATATACTTGTCTCTAATGAACCGATTGCAAAGTTGTTTGGAAAAATATTTTGAGGCCTTTCTGTGCAATTCTTTTTGCATATACTGAACTTTTTGAATATGTTTTTTCAAAATAACTGATTTTTGGATTCACAATGTTTCTTAGCCTTTTTGTTTTAAAAATACATTTTTGCACAGATTGACTTCTGAATATTGTGTTTCTAATTTTCTTTTTAGAAATTTAACAACAGAGACATTAAGCCATAGACCTAGATATTGTTTCTCTTGAGTTCGGATTTAATTGCTGTCCTCAGAGAATCGGTTTCTTTGTCAACTCTCAGAGTCTATAGTGTCAATCGGGGTACCAAAAATGACCATATTACTTTGATGAAACGACAATCTATCATTTTTTACAGAGCTCGAGAAGATAGTTCAAGTCTGGAAGTTGTGGTTGTAAATTAATACAACACAAGACAGATGTGCTACCGTTGCTACGAGGTGAGAAAATCAAACAAAAGCCCTTATCACAATCATCGCTGTGGAACCCCATGGTGTTGGGCAATAATGGACAGTGGTGTCAATGTCGCTGCCAACATAGGCACAATCCGGTCGGTTGACCTCTTGGTTAAAAATGTGAAATCGTAGCATTTCACGAAAAAAAAAAAGAGCCTAAAGCCTAGGAAATTGCTGGAAGAAACGGGAAACGAAAGTTAGCCAAGTTTGAACAAGTTGCTTTCGAAAAACCAAAGATTGTCTCTTCGCCCATATTGAAAAAAGCACTGAAACGATTTTATAGTGAGAGTAGCGATTGGGATGTCAGGATGAAATAACAGAGGAAGCAAGGTTGAAGTTATTAACTAGTGTTAGAAATTTGATCAATTTTCAAAAAATTCAGCGAAGAAGGCCAAGAATATGAAAGTATTGTTATGAACGATCCTCGTGCTACAGATAGAATAACAAATTACCGAATGGTCTCAAGAGAAAGACATGTCTTACAAGTTTGTCAACAAGACTATTAAAAATGTTCAGGAACTTAAGTGTCAAACTTGTCGAAAGTTTAAGTAAAAACGTACTGAATTCAGAGTAATGCAAAAGTATATTAGGATTGAAGTTTCTTCGTCTTATTTCTGAATGAAATTCAAAGATTTGAAACTTTTGATTAATACTCAACGCAAGTATTGAATCTTTAGAACCTTTCGTAATTTCAATACACAAAATTGAAAACTCCGTACAGGTATCTTGAGTTGAAGGCACCTGTATTCAATTCATATTTCAGTTACAGACGGTGTTGAGCTTAATGGGCCTGAAGGGTCCTACCTGGTAAGGTGTGACAAAGCGATACCCAATTATAGAATTAGTTTTCGAGAATGAAAACAGTACCCAGTTCCGTGGTATCAATAGGATCCTGCTTATGAAATTTACTTCTATATAGAGGGGTCTAGTATACTATAGAATAGATGTTACATAGGTGAAATTAGTTTACAATTAAGATTTAAGATTGTAATTAGGATTCGAATCTTGGAACACTTAATTTTTCATCTTTATGATTTTCTGCCAACTTGGGCCCTACACTCTATATACCTGAGCCCTGGTCACTTAGGCTTTAGTGTCTTAAACCTTAGATCAAAATTATCATTTAAATTTCGACCCTTACAAAGCGCAGATCAAGGCAACGGATCAGGTGCAAGAAAGATTGAATATAAAAGTGCTAATATCGTACATTGGGAATAGTGAGCAGTTTTATCCAGAATCGTTTTTAGGAAGAAGGCAAGGAGAATTAAGATTTAATTACAAGGAGATGGTTCAGAATTGCAAAGAGATTGCTGTGAATTACAAATAGATTTCTGTAGACAATGGCAACGGCCATACCACGCTGGAAACACCAGTTCCCGTTAGATCACTGAAGTTAAGCAGTGTTGGGCGCGGTTAGTACTTGGATGGGGGACCGTCTGATACTACTGCGTTGATGTTGGCGGTGGTGGGTGTGGTGAGCCCACACTTGTAGTTATTTACTACAAGTAACTATCCACCTAGAAACACTACCCGAATCGGGTAGTGTCACGCTTACCCCTTGAGGCTCGCCGAAAGGGAAATAGCTTAATGGTATATATATTTAATTAAACGTTCCTCAATTTAACAATGTCTAATACAATGTTCTAAGCAATTGTCCGGATGTGTGTGTGTGGATGTCACACTTTTTTTGAACACAATAACTTTAAAACGGTTGCAGATAAATTGATGAAATTTGTAGGGCTTATTTTCCCCACTATTATCTTGAAACTGGCCGAACGATTTCTAAAAATATTTATTCCATTTTTTTTAGCACTCAATAATATTTTTAAAATCGGTTTGTTGTAGTAAAACTTTTTTCACTAGCATAGTTCGAAGTTGATGCAAGAACATAAAAGATTCCTTGGTTCGAGACGAATCGATTGACCTATAATCATACATTTTATTGAAAAGTAAGAAAGCTATGGTAATGCATAATATTTGAAAATGCGGGTTTTTATATTAAAACTTTTTTCTTCAGCATAATTCAAAGTTGATGCAAAAACATAAAAGATTCCTTGGTTCGAGACAAATCTATTGTCCTACAATTATAATACATTTTATTGAAGAGTAGGGAATTTATGGTAATTTATATATTTTGGAGATCGATTTTTTATAGTAAAACATTTTTTAATTAACATAATTCAAAGTTGATGCAAGAACAGAAAAGATGTGTTGATTCGAGACGAATCGATTGACCTACAATTATAATACATTTAATTAAAGAGTAGGGAAGTTATGGTAATTTATATATTTTTATACTCGATTTTTATACTAAAAATGTTCTCATTCTCATAATTTAAAGTTGATGCGGGAATAGAAAAGTTGTGTTGATTCAAGACGTATCGATTGACCTATAATATTAATACATTTTATTGAAGAGTAAGGAAGCTATGGTAATGCATAATATTTGAAAATACGGTTTTTTTAGAGTAAAACTTTTTTCTTCAACATAATTCAAAGTTGATGCAAGAACGGAAAAGATTTCTTGATTCAAGGCAAATCGATTGATCTATAATATTCATACACTTTATTGAAGGTTAAGGAAGTTATGCTCATTTATAATATTTGAATCATCTTTTTTTTTTTAAATTAATGTTGCAAACAGAAAAACTTTTTTCGTCGACATAATTCAAAGTTGACGCATGAATAGAAAAGACTTTTTGATCATGAATTTTCAAATAGAATAATTCTGACAATTTTTGTCAAGAAATCATAAAGCTGGGAAAGGGATTGGGTGCGACAGAACTTTTCCCTTCCCTTTTCCAGCTCGAAAAATTATCATTTCGAATACAAAATTTGATTTGTCTTTGTATTTAAAAATTGTTTGTATTATTCTGTAATTTTGTATTTTTTGTAAATTTCTATTTTTAAATTGATCAAAGTGAAGACTCTGGTTTGTCTATTATTGAAAAAAAGAACTAATGTTTTCTCTATGAGGAAGCAAATACATTTGCTAACGGAAAGATCGTGATCGAATTCACAGCTAGTTTATTGTCAAATTATTGTTTTTTTTTTTGTTTTCCGTCAAAGTATTTTTACCACCTTTTTATTTAAGAATTAACCTATTTGGTTAGAAATTGATCTTTTTCAGTTAAAAATTCAACTTTTTGGTTGAAATCCTATGTATTTTGTTACAAATTCGTCTTTTTTGGTAGAAATTTAATCTTCTTGGTTATCATTTTTCCTATTTGTTTAAAAATACAATTTTTTGGTTGAAACATCAACTTTTACGTTGAAAATTCTACTGTTTCGTAGAAAATTCATATTTTTGGCTTGAGAATTGAACAATTTGGTTGAAAATTAAACTTTTTGGTGAAAAATCATATTTTCTGGTTGAAAATTTAACTGTATTGTAGATGATTCGTCTTTTTGGCTTTAAAATTGAATAATTTTGTTGAAAATTAATGTCTTTATTGCAAATTTGTTTATAGTAATGAAATTGTTCAAAAAATGTAAATGTTTTGCTCTGGAATATCACTCGCAAACCAATTAAAACAAATTTCCAAAAAGAGTACTGATTACTGTGTTCAAAGTTTTTGAATGAATTTTTCAAACACAAATGTGTAATTTTTTGTAGCTCAAACACTGTACGACACCAATTTTCATGCTGCGTAGTAGTAGAAAACAAAATCCTAATTAAAACAGACAAAATTTTGACGGGCGTGCTGATAAATTTTCTATGCTGTTACGTTTTTGGGCTGTTTTACACAAATAAAATTTTTGAAACCTTAGAATTCATTCAAAGGTAAATAATAACAAATTAAAGAACTAAATTGTGTACTTATAACCTACGTAATATTTATAATTAAGTTACATAAAATTTAAACTTTTAATTTATTAAGTTTCAATACCTTCATTGAAATTTCAATAAAATTTAGTATTCTCTACTTAAGTTTAATACTTTCATTAAAATTTCAATAAGACTCAATATTCTGTCATTAAGTTTCATAACATTCAAAGAAATTGCAATGCTTTTATTGAAATTTCAATACAAAATTTTAGTAAGATTCATTATTCTGTACTTAAGTTTCAGTACTTTCATTGAAATTTCAATACTTTTAATGAAATTTCAATACTTTCATTAAAATTTCAATACTTTCATGAAAATTTCAATAAAAAAAAAACACACTAACCATTTTAGTTTCTCTTTTCCTTCTTTGCTAGTTTTTCATTGTGGAACTGAAATGGTTAATGTGCGATATCTCGGAGAAAAAACATCGGTTTGAGATGATTAAAAATGTAAATGAAAGGTAAAAAGAAGCACTAAACGATAGCATTAGCAGTTTTTAGAAAAAAACACTGATCGTGTTATATTGCCTCAAATATTTCTAAGAATAGCCATTTTTGCACTTTTAGGTTAGGCTATCTCAAAAACCTGACGTATAGGAAAAATGTAGACAACGGATTCGTTTTTAGGAACCCAAAATCCTTCGGGGTCACATAGTCCGGTCTTTGGGTACAAATTTCGTCGGCCTGTGTTATTTGGTAGAAAGTTAAACTCTTCTGTTGAAAATTCATTTTTTGGTTGAAAATCATCATTTTAATTAAAAAATTATTGTTTTGGTTGAAAAATGAACTATTTTTTAGGAAATTCTTTTTTTAATTGGCTGAAACATATATTTTTTCAAATCACAATTCAACTATTCCGGTTGAAACGTTAACTATTTTGTCGAAAATTCTTTTTTTTCGGTTGAAAATTTTTTTAAACTGAAAATGTAACTATGCCAATTGAATATTTCATCATTTTAGTTGAAAATTTATATCTTTGGTTGAACATTAATTTTTTTTTACTAAAAATTTAACTTTGCAATTTTTGGTTGATAATTATCTTTTTTAGTGGAAAATTCATCTTTTTTGTTAGTAATTAATCTTCTTGGTTGAAAATTGAAATATTCTTGTTAACGAATCATCATTTTAGTTTAAGCTTTAACTTTTTGGTTCAAAATTTGACTATTCCAGTTAACGATTCATCATTTTAGTTGAAAATTCATCAGTTCTTTTGAGAACGTAAATATATTTTGAAAATTAGTTGTTTTTTTAGGTTGACAATTTTTTTAAACTGAAAATCTAACTATTCGAATTGAGTCTTTCATAATTTCAGTTAAAAATTCATCTTTTTGGTTGAAAATTAACTTCTTTCTAAATAAAAATTTAACTATTCAATTATTTTTTTGAAAATTGTTATTTAGTTGAAAATTCAACTATTTCGTTCGCAATTCATGTATTTTGTTGAAAAATCGTATTTTCTTTTGTTGAAAATAAAACTTATTGGTTGAAAACTAAACGCTTTTGTTAAATCTTCATCTTTTTGGTTAAAAATCTATCAATTCCAGTTAAAGATTCATCATTTTAGTTGGAAATTCATCATTTTGTTTGCATTTTTTTTTTGGTAGAAAGCTAATTTTTTATCTAAAAATCTTAGTGTTTCATTTTTCGTTGAAAACTGATCTTCTTTAGTTAAAAATTCAACTATTTGAACTATTTGTTTGAAAATTCATTTATTTTGTTAAAAATTCGTTTTTTGGTTAAATATTCATAATTTTAGTTGAAAGTTCATTATTTTGGCTAAAAATTGATCTTTTTTAGTTTAAAATTCAACTGTGTGGTTGAAAATTGGTCGTTTTTAATTAAAAATTGAACTATTTCGTTGAAAATTCATGTACATTGTAGAAAAATCATATCTTCTTTGGTAGAAAATTGATCTTCTTTTTTGAAAATTCATTTTGTTATTTAAAAATTTAAGTACTCTAGTTAAATATTCATAATTTTAGTTGAAAATTCATCTTTTTGGTTGAAAATAAAACTACTTGTTTGAAAGTTAAATTATTTTCTTAAAAATTCATTTTTTTGGTTCAAATTTTATCAATTACAGTTGAAGATTAATAATTTTAGTTGCACATTTATCACATTGATTGAAAATTTTTGCAAATATGCACTAAATTTTAAGTATCATAAAATAAAATAAAATTATGTTTGAATTATTATTCAAATTCATGGACTTTAGAGACAAATTCAGGAAATGATTAATTATGTTTTTAGTATTATTTGATTATTTATTTAATTGATGGTGCTAATATATTTAAGAATATTTTGAAATGTAATTTGTCACAGCTTTCTAAATTAAACATAATTATTGGATTTATAGAAACTGAAAAAAAACATTGTTTATAATAAACTCGTGAAACTGTATACATATACCCAGTCGATTGTTTTAAAAAATGCGAAATATTTGAATGACTCCGTACTATGAACAATTATACCAATTATGATGTGGTCGGGTCATTAGAGATAATTATATCTTTTTCTGATAAAGAGTCAATTTTATAATTACCCAAAGAAACGAAAAATAACTGAATAGGAGATTTAAATACAAACCACTTACAAAAATTGTGAATATTTAATATATATCCTTCTATCTATTCTTAAAGACATCGTTAATTCAACTATTTGGTTGAAAATCCATGTATTCTGTAAACAATATTTTTTTTTTGTAAAAAATTAATTTTTATTCTTGAAAATTCATCCTTTTGGATAAAAAGTTTTTTTTTTTGGTTGACAGTTACTTTCTCTAACTGAAAATTGACCTATTCCATTTTTTATTATAATTCATCTTTTTAATAAAAAATTCGAACGTTTGGTTATAAATTAATGTCTTTTGTTTAAAATTTGCCTCTTGTTAAAAATTTGTCTTTTTGATAGAAAATTAATCTTCTTGTATGAAAATTACAATTAATTTGGTTGAAAACTTGACTACTTGACTGAAAGTCGAATTGCTTCGTCAAAAATTCATTTTTTGATTGAGAGTTTGACTTCTTGGTACAAAAACCATTTTGTTGAAAATTAATTTTTTGTGTTAAAAATGAATTTATTTAACTGAAAATCAATTTTCTTAACTGAAAATTTTTTTAACCTGAAAATTCAACTATTTCATTTTTTATTATATATTAATCTTTTCTTAATTAAAAACTCAACATTTGGTTTAAAATTATTGTGTTTATTCAAAAATTTATAGTCTTTGGTAGAAAATTAATCTTCCCGTACGAAAATTAAAAATATTTTTCTTTTTTGAAAACTTAACTACTTGATTGAAAGTCAAATTACTTTGTCAAAAATTAATTTTTTGGTTGAAAATTCGACTTCTTGGCGACCAATTTATCCATTTTGTTGAAAATTTTTTTTTTTTTTTTCTGGTTGAAGATTCATTTTCTCAACTGAAAATTTAACTGTTTCATTTTTTATTTTAAATTAATCTTTTTTAGCTGAAAATTCAACTATTTGGTGGAAAATTAATGTATTCTGATAAAAATTTGTCTCTTTTGGTAGAAAATTAATCTTATCGGTTAGATATTCATTACTTTTGGTTAAAAAATCATTTATTTTGTTAAAAATTTGTTAGTTTTTTTTTTATCGAAAATTCTATTAGCTTGAAAATTTATATTTTCCGTTGGAAATTAGTTTTTTTTTTTTAGTTGAAAATTCCCTTTTTTTGTTGAAAATTATTTCCTTTAACTGAAAATTTAACTATTCCATTTTTAATTTTTAATTTATCTTTTTTGGCTGAAAATTCAACTATTTCATTAGAAATTAATGTAGTTTCATAAAAACTTGTCCTTTTATGGTAGAAAATCAATTTTTTTTTGTGTTGAAAATTAATTTTTTTACGGGTTGCAAATTCAACTACTGAGTTTAAAGTCGAACTGCTTTGTTAAAAATTAATTTTTTGGTTGAAGATGCACCATTTTAGTTGAAAATGTATCTAGTTGGTTGAAAATTTAACTATTTTGTTGAAAATTTGTATTTTTTAGATGAAAAAACATGTCTTTCTTAGAAAATTAAACTGTATGTTGAAATATTAATCTACTTTGTAGAAAATTTACCTATTTTGTTGAAAATTTGTTTTTTTTTTTGGTTGAAAACTAATTTGTTTACCTGTAAATGTAACTATTCCATTTCTCTTCTTTAGTTGAAAATTCAACTATTTGGTTAAAAATTTATGTATTTTGTTAAAAAATTGTTTTTCTTTTCGTTCAAAAAATAAATTGTATTGCTTAAAAATTCATTTTTTTTTAAATTCATTTTTTTTTAATTTCAACTATTTGGTTGACACTTAATCTACTTTGATAAAAATCAAAAAATTTTTTTTTTAAACTATCCTTTTTGGTTTAAAGGTGAACTCTTTTGTTGAAAATTCGGCTTTTCGGTTGAGGATTCAACTATTTTGTTGAAAATTCTTCTTTTATGATTGAATTCAACTGTCTTTGATTTAAAATCAAAATATTTTTTGGTTGAAATATTATGCCATTACATTATTTCTTGAAAAATCATCTTTTCAGTTTAAAATTAAATTATTTAGTTAAAAAATCGTTTTTTGGTTGAAAATTTATCTTATGACTGAAAATTTAACTTTTCCAGTTGAAGATTCATCATTTTAGTTGAAAATTCATCTCATTGGTTGAAAATTCAACTATTTATTGAAAATTGTTTTTTTGTTGTTGAAAATTAATCTTATTTGTTCATAATTCTTGTTTTTGGTTGAAAATTAAACTATTTTTCGAAACATGAATCTACTTTTTAGAACATTGAACAGCATTGTTGAAAATTCTTTTTTTTTTCATTGAAAATTAATTTTTTTAACCCGAAATTTTTCCATTCCATTTTTTATTGTAACTTTATGTTCTTCAGTTGAAAATTCAAATATCTTTCTTTAAAATGCATGTAATTTGTTGAAAATTCTTCTTTTTTGGTAGTAAAATTAATTTTTTTGTTTGAAAATGCATATTTTTTATTGGAAATTAAACTACTTGTTGAAACAAGAAACTACTTTGTAGCAAATTTAACCGCATTGTTAAAAATTCTTTTTTTTTTATAAAAATTAATTTGTTTCATTGAAAATTTAACTATTTCAGTGTTTATTGTAAATTTATGTTCTTTAGTTAACAATTCATGTATTTTGTTGAGAATTCAATTTGTTGGTTGAAAATTAAACTATTTGTTAAGGTATAATTATCCTTTGTAGAAAATTTAACTATATTGTTGAAAATTCATTTGTTATTGAAAATTATTTTTTTTTTTCAACTGGATATTTTAATATTCTATTTTTGATTGTAAATTTGTCTTATTTAGTTAAAAATTTAACTATTTGGCTAAAAATCTAAGTAGTTTGTTGAAAATTCGTATTTTTTGGTAGAAATATGAACAATTCAACAATTTTGTTAACATTTTTTTATTTAATTTTTATTTAATTTTAATTATTATATAATTATTTTGTTTAAAAAAATTGTTGTTTTTTTATTGAAAATTTACCTTTTAACTGAAAATTCAACTATTTCACTGAAAGATTCATTATTTGACTTGAAAATTAATCTCTTTAGTTGAAAAATGAACTATGTTGAAAATTCATTCTTTTTTTGTTGTTGAAATTTTAACTGAAAACTTAGCTATTCAATTTTTAGTGAAAAATTTATCTTTTTTACATTAAAATTAAACTACTTTGTTCAAAATTAATGTATTTAGTTGAAAATTCGTCTTTTTCGGTAGAAATTCAATCTTATTATTATACCATTAGGCCAAATCCCTTTCGGGGTAAACGTGATTGTTAGATCAAACTAAAATTCCCGTATTGCATATTCAAATAACACGTTCGTTCCGCAACACTGCTTCGACCCAGGGTGCTGATCAATCCCTCCAGCAATCACCCCAAGTGAAGAGCTTCACAAAGTCATCATGTGTCAGAGATCACACGAACAATTTTGTTAAAAAGTAATAAAAATTTGGTTAAAAAATAAATTTAAGTATTTAATCCCATTGGATAATTATTTTTAGCAATTCTTAGCGTAGGTTCATTTCTTGGATTTCTTATTTACTGCTTCCCAACGGTTCTAGTCGTGCAAACCGAAGGAATTTTTTTTTTAATTTTTTCTTCTTTTTTAAACTTTCACTTTCGCGTGATGACTTTTTACTAATTCGCGTGTAGCGCAAGCGTGCACACGTTTTCACGGCTTATTTCGCGACGCGTGATTCATTTTGTGGCGCCAAGCTGGCAAGCTCTCAGGGCCCTTATCTTTTTGCCTTCCTCTTACTCTCTTTAAGCTTTCTTCCTCTTTCACAGTCACGTCATATCTTTGCGGTCTTACTTCCTCCATGTTCATGACTCTTCTCTTCATGCATCTATTTTTTAGGCTCGTTTCGTATATAACAAGTAATTTACGTCATTTTGATATACGAGCCCCCAGACAGGTTGTAATACGGTAATAGTGGAGGAAGCGTGATATTATTTGTATTCAACTGGTGCGAGAAAAGATACTTTTAGATGGCTATCATGAGTAGGCTAGTTAACTGGAAAATTACTTTGGATATTAAGACAAGCAATTTAATAAGAGAAAATGGAGTTCATTAAATATAATTGGCTGTAATGTATGTACAGACTTCACGCTCTTCCCCCTTTTTTAAGCAATTCCCCTTTTTTCCCTTTTTCTTGTTTTTTCGCTTACATCCCTGGTGAAAAAAAAATTTACAATAAAGTAAATATCTACAATTGCAATTTTTGTTAAAAACATGTACAAAATTTAACAAAAAAATGCAATTAAATACAAATAGCTCATTTTGCCTTGTATCTTCTTATAGGAAAGTAAAACAATTAACAATAAATTATAAGTTTTCAAATTCAAAAATTTTGTATAACTTTTCATTAATATTTTTTGCTTCCTCATAGAGGAAGCTTTATAATGGCAACATTTTACCAAATTTTTAAATTCATTTGATTAAACCTTCCTAAATTTGAAAATGTCTAATACAATTATCTAAGCCATTGTCAGGATGTGTGTGTATGTGTGTGTGGATATCACACTTTTTTGTAAACACGATAACTTGAAAAAGATAGCAGATAACTTGATGAAATTTGGAGGTCTTATTTTCACCACTAATATCTTGAAACTGACCGAAGGATTTCTAAAAATATTTATTGTATTTTTTTCATCACATAATTCAAAGTTGATGCAAGAATATAAAAGATTCCTTGATTCGAGACGAATCGATTGACCTAGAATTATATTACATTTTGTTAAAGATTAGGGAAGTTATGGTAATTTAATTATTTTGAAAATCGGTTTGAGTGGTAAAACTTTTTTCATTAACATAATTAAAAGTTGATGCAAACACAGAAAATATGTTTTAATTCGAGTCGAATCGATTGACCTATACTATTAATACATTTGTGAAGAGTAAAGAAGCTATGGTAATGCATACTATTTGAAAATACGGTCTTTTATAGTAAAACTTTTTTCTTCAACATAATTAAAGGTTGATGCTAAAATATAAATGATTCCTTTGTTCGAGACGAATCGCTTGACCTATACTATTAATACATTTTATTGAAGAGTAGGGAAGTTATGGTAATTTATATATTTTTAAAATCGATTTTTATAGTAAAAATGTTCTAATAATTTAAAGTTGATGCAACAATAGAAAAGATTCCTTTGTTCGAGACGCATCGATTG
>CAKNYM010050852.1:105988-129727 GCA_932195095.1 Andricus curvator
GTATCTTTTTTAGTTGAAAATTCAACTAATTGGTTGAAAATTAATGTCTTTGGTTGAAAATTCAACTATTTGTTTAAAAAATTTCATTTCAGTTGGAAATTCGTCTCTTTGGTTGAAAAATTAACTATTTTGTTGAAAAGTCGTTGTTTTCTCGTTGAAAATTTATTTTTGGACTTAAAATTTTACTATTTCAGTTGAAGGTTCATCATTTTAGTTGAAAATTCAACTGTTTGTTTAATAATTAACGTTGATAGAAATTTGAATTATTTTGTTGAAAAATATCTTTTTTGTTGAAAATTCAAGTTTTGGGTTAAAAATTAAACTATTCTTCAGAAAAATCGTCTTTTTGGCTTTAAAATTAATCGTTTTGGGTTGAAATATCAACTATTTCGTCAAAAATTCAACTTTAAAAAAAAAATCGTCTCTTTTCTTTAAAATTTCAACTAGTTGGTTTCGAATGAAACTCTTTGATTAAAAATTATTTTTGTCTTGTTGAAAATTCAACTTTGCTCCTTGGAGACTAATTTCCTTCTTGAAAATTAATCTTTTCAATTTTAAAAGTCAAATGTTTTTTAAAAAATTCCACTTTTTTATCTTGAAAACTCAACTCTTGTGTTGAAAATTGTCTTCTTGGTTGAGAATTCATCTCTTCTGGTAGAAAATTCATCTTTTTTTTTTTAATTCAACTTTTGTTGAAAAAATTCAATATATTTATGTATGTTTTTATTTTATTTTTTAGTAACTGCTATATAAAAAGATTCATATTTCTAGACATTAGGTAAGCTTTTCAATTTATGAAGGTCGCTCTTGTTAATTTCAGCGCCTGAAAAACTAGCTTATTTCATGTTGAATTGAAAAAGATAATATCTATGAATAATAATAGACTGTATTGTGCGACTTTAATCCAGCAGCTTCAATTTGAATCAATCAACTTTTCTGATGGCATCTTTTCCGAATAGTATTCTCGTCAAATTATGCAAGAGCTTCGAGGATGATTGGAACAAATCTATAACCATACCAATAATAAGTTAATAAGTCGTTGAATAATCCATCCTAAAGAGATATCAATCTTCAGATTGGTCATAATCTGCGTCGCAATATCCAGAATTTATTTTTTTAATAAATAATAATTAATCTTAGTAATTTGCATTTAAGAACCTTTTGTTCTTAGTGAATTGTATAGAGGAAGACCAATTATCGGATTACTCTGGATTACTAAGACTACACGCGAATTTTTTACCGCACAGGATAACTTTTTAACAAAATTTTTGAATTTTCGCCAACATAGATAAATTTTTAAACAAATAGTCGAATTTTCAACCGAGAAGATTAATTTTCTACTGAAATAGACAAATCGTCAATCAATAATATGAAATATTAAGAAATTAAATGAAATTTTAAGCCCAAGAATGAATTTTCAACCAAAAAACAACGACTTTTTAATAAAATAGTTAATTTTTGAACAAAAGAGATGAATTTTCAATTAAAATGAAGAATTTTTAAACAAATAGTTGAATTTTCAACCCAAAACATTTATTTTTAACCAAGCAGATTAATTTTCTACCGAAAAAGACGACTTTCAACAAAATAGTTGAAATTTCAACTGAAAAAGATCAATTTTCAACCTAAAACAACGACTTTTCAAAAAAATAGTTGAATTTTCAACCACAAAAGATACATTTTTAATTAGAGGCATTTTTAACTAAAAAAACATCCATTGTCAAATCAAAATTGAAAAGTTAAACTTTCAGTTCAAAAGAAATCTTCAACAAAAAAAACAATCATTTTTCAACTAGAGAGATTACATTAATCTTTAACAAAATAGTTGAATTTTCAACTAAAAAATATAAATTTTCAACCTGAAATGGAATAGTTAAATTTTAAGTTAAAAATTGAATTTTCAATTAAAAACTACGACTTTAAAAAAAAAGTTATTTTTTCAACCAAAGAGATGAATTTTTGACTAAAATGATGAACCTTTAACTGGAATAGTTGAATTTTAAGTTAAAAAATACATTTTCAACCAAAAACAACGATTTTTCAACAAAATAGTTCATTATTCACCCAAAGAGATTAATTTTCAACCAAAAACATTAATTGTTAACCAAGCAGATTATTTTTGTAGCGAAAAAGACAAATTTTCAACAAAATGCATAAATTTTTAACTAAATATTTGAATTTTCATCTAAAAGAGATAAATTTTTAACCAAACACATACATTTTCTACTAAAACAGATCATTTTTCAACATAAAATGGAATATTCAATTTTTCAGTAAAAAAAAGAATTTTCAAGAAACTAGTTCAATTTTTAAACAAATAAATGAATTTGCAACCCAAAACACGAATTTTTAACCAAGCCGATTATTTTTATACCTATAAAGACAAATTTGTAACAAAATACATGAATTTTCAACCTAAAAGTTGAATTTTCAACAAAAAAAGATAAATTTCTAACCAAACAGATACATTTTCTACTAAAAAAGATAAATTTTTAACAAAAAATGGAATAGTTAAATTTTTGGTTAAAAAATTAATTTTTTAAACAAACAAAAAGTTAATTTTCAAGAAAATAGTTAAATTTTAAGTTAAAAATTGAATTTTCAACCAAAAACAACGACTTTTCACAAAAATAGTTAATTTTTCACCCAAAGAGATGAACTTTTAACTAAAATGAAGAATGTTTAAACAAATAGTAGAATTTTCAACCAAAAGAGATAAATTTTTAATTAGACCAATGATTAACAAAATATATGAGTTCTCAACAAACTAGTTGAATTTTCAAGTAAAAAAAGATCAATTTTCAACCAAAAAGTTGAATTTTTAACTAAAATGATGAATCTTCAACTGGAATAGTGAAATTTTAAGTCCAAGAATGAATTTTCAACCAGAAAACAACGACTTTTTAACAAAATATTTCATTTTTCAACAAAAGAGATGAATTTTCAAACTAAAATAAAGATTTTTTAAACAAATAGTTGAATTTTCAACCCAAAACATGAATTTTTAACAAAGCAGATTAATTTTCCACAACAAAGACGAATTTGTAACAAAATACATTAATCTTTAACGAAATAGTTGAATTTTCTACTAAAAAAGATCAATTTTGATTATTATGATGAATCTTCAACTGCAAGAGTTGAATTTTAAGCAAAAAAAAATTTTTAACCAAAAACAACGAGTTTTCAACAAAATAGTTAATTTTTCCCCAAATAAGATTAATTTTCAACTAGAAAGAAGAATTTTTAAACAGATGGTTGAATTTTCAGCCAAAAACATGAATTGTTAACCAAGCAGATTATTTTTATATCGAAAAAGACGAATTTTTAACAAAATACATGAATCTTCAACCACATAGTTGAATTTGCAACAAAAAAAGAAAATTTCTCACCAAGCAGATAAATTTTTTATTAAAAAAGATCAATTTTCAATCAAAAATGGAATAGTTACATTTTTAGTTGAAAAATTAATTTTTAAACAAACAAAAAAATTAATTTTCATGAAACTAGTTAAATTTGTAACCTAATAGATGAATTTTCATCTAAAATGAAGAATTTTTAAATAAATTAATAACAAATAAATTTTGAACTAAATAGTTGAATTTTCAACTAAAAAGGATAAATTTTTAACCATTAATAATTAAGAATATTAAGAATAATTAATTTTCCAGTAACAAAGAAGAATTGTCAAGAAACTAGTTAAATTTTAAGTTAAAAATTGAATTTTCAACCAAAAACAACGACTTTTCAAAAAAATAGTTAATTTTTCAACCAAAGAGATGAACTTTTAACTGAAATGACGAATGTTTAAACAAATAGTAGAATTTTCAACCAAAAAAAGATAAATTTTTAATTAGACGGATTATTAACTACATATATGAGTTTTCAACAAACTAGTTGAATTTTCAACTAAAAAAGATAAATTTTCAACCAAACAGTTGAATTTTTAACTAAAAAAGATACATTTTCAATGAAATAGATACATTTTTTACTAAGAAGGAGAAATTTTCAACCTCAAATGGAATAGTTAAATTTTTAGTTAAAAAATTAATTTTCAACAATAAAAAACTACTTTTTAACAAAATAGTAAATTTTTCAACCAGAGATGAATTTTCATGTAAAATGAAGAATGTTTAAACAAATGGTTGAATTTTTAACCAAAAACGTGAATTTATAACCGAGCAGATTAATTTTCTACCGAAAAAGACGAATTTTAAACACAATAGTTGAATTTTCAACTAAAAAATATCAATTTTCAACCTAAAATGGAAAGTTAAATTTTCAGTTAAAAAATTAATGTTAAAAAAAATCAACGAACTTTCAAGTAACTAGTTAGATTTTCAACCAAAGAGATGAATTTTCCACTAAAATGATGAATCTTCAACTGGAATAGTTGAATTTTAAGTTAAAAAATAAATTTTAACCAAAAACAACGAGTTTTCAAGAAAATCGTTAATTCTTCACAAAAAGAGATTAATTTTCAACTAAAATGAAGAATTTTTAAACAGATGGTTGAATTTTCAACCAAAAACAAGAATTGGTAACCAAGCAGATTATTTTTATATCGAAAAAGACGAATTTTTAACAAAATACATTAATCTTCAACCAAATAGTTGAATTTTCAACAAAAAAATACCAATTTCTCACCAAGCAGATACATTTTTTACTAAAAAAGATCAATTTTCAAACAAAAATGGAATAGTTAAATTTTTAGTTAACAAATTAATTTTTAAACAAACAAAAAAAATGAATTTTCAAGAAAATAGTTAAATTTTTAACCTAAGAGATGAATTTTGATCTAAAATGAGGAATTTTTAAACAAATATTTGAATTTTCAACCAAAAACGTGAATTTTCAACCAAACAGGTATATTTTCTACCGAAAAAGACAAATTTTCAACAAAATACATGAATTTTAAACTAAATAGTTAAATTTTCATCTAAAAGAGATACATTTTCAAACAAACAGATACATTTTCTACTAATATAGATAATTTTTCAACCTTAAATGGAATAATCAATTTTTCAGTAAAAAAAAGGAATTTTTAAGAAACTAGTTAAGATTTTAAACAAAGAGACAAATTTTCAACCAAAAACATGAATTGTTAACCAAGTAGGTTAATTTTATACCTATAAAGACAATTTTTCAACAAAATATATGAATTTTCAACGAAACAGTTGAATTTTCAACAAAAAAAGATAAATTTCTAACCAAACAGATAAATTTTCTACTAAAAAAGATAAATTTTTAACAAAAAATGGAATAGTCAAATTTTTGGTTGAAAAATTAATTTTTTAACAAACAAAAAGTTCATTCTCAAGAAAATAGTTAAATTCTTAACCTTAATAGATGAATTTTCATCTAAAATGAGGAATTTTTTAAAAATATTTGAATTTTCAACCAAAAATTTTAATTTTTAACCCAGCCGTTTTATTTTCTCCAGAAAGAGGCACATATTTAATAAAATACTTAAATTTCTAACTAAATAGTTGAATTATCAACTAAAAAGGATAAATTTTCAACCATTAATAATTAAGAATGTTAAGAATAATTAATATTAAGAATAATTAATTTTCCAGTAACAAAAAAGAATTGTCAAGAAACTAGCTAAATTTTAAGTTAAAATTTCAATTTTCAACCAAAAATAACGACTTTTCAAAAAAATGGTAAATTTTTCAACCAAAGAGATGAATTTTCAACTAAAATGAAGAATGTTTAAACAAATAGTAGAATTTTCAACCAAAAGAGATAATTTTTTAATTAGAGGAATTATTAACAAAATATATGAGTTTTCGACAAACTAGTTGAATTTTCAAGTAAAAAAAGATCAATTTTCAACCAAACAGTTGAATTTTTTTCTAAAATGATGAATCTTCAACTGGAATAGTGAAATTTTAAGTCCAAGAATAAATTTTCTATCAGAAAACAACGACTTTTTAACAAAATAGTTAATTTTTCAACAAAAGAGATGAATTTTCAACTAAAATAAAGAATTTTTTACAAAATACAGTAATCTTTAACAAAATAGTTGAATTTTCAACTAAAAAAGATCAATTTTTAACCTAAAATGGAATAGTTAAATTTTCAGTTGAAAAATTAATGTTCAACAAAAATCAACGAACCTTCGAAAAAGCAGTTAACCGAATACATTATTTTTATACCGAAAAAGACGAATTTTTAACAAAATACATGAATCTTTAAGCAAATAGTTGAATCTTCAACTAAAAAGGATAAATTTGTCACCAAGCTGATCAATTTTCTACTAAAGAAGATCAATTTTCAACCAAAAATGGAATAGTTACATTTTCAGTTAAAAAATTAATTTTTAAACAAACAAAAAAATGAATTTTCAAGAAACTAGTCAAATTTTTAACCTACGAGATGAATTTTCATCTGAAATGAGTAATTTTTAAACAAATACTTAAATATTCAACCAAAAACGTGAATTTTCAACCAAACAAGCTTATTTTCTGCCGAAAAAGACAAATTTTCAACAAAATACATAAATTTTTAACTAAATAGTTGAATTTTCATCTAAAAAAGATAAATTTTCAACCAAACAGGTCAATTTTCTACTAAAACAGATCATTTTTCAACCTAAAATAAAATAATCAATTTTTCAGTAAAAAAAAAAATTTTCAAGAAACTAGTTCAATTTTTAAACAAAGAGACGAATTTTCAACCCAAAACATGAATTGTTAACAAAGCCGATTATTTTTATACCTATAAAGACAAATTTTTAACAAAATACATGAATTTTCAACCAAACAGTTGAATTTTCAACAAAAAAACATAAATTTCGAACCAAATAGATAAATTTTCTACTAAAAAAGATCAATTCTCAACAAAAAATGGAAGAGTTAAATTTTTGGTTCAAAAATTAATTGTTAAACAAACAAAAAGTTAATTTTCCAGAAAATAGTTTAATCTTAATAGATGAATTTTCATCTAAAATAAGGAATTTTTAAACAAATATTTGAATTTTCAACCAAAAACTTTAATTTTTAACCAAGCCGTTTTATTTTCTCCCGAAAAAGGCACATATTTAATAAAATACTTGAATTTTGAACTAAATAGTTGAATTTTCAACGAAATTTCAAGAAACTAGTTAGATTTTCAACCAAAGATATGAATTTTCGACTAAAATGATGAATCTTCAACTGAAATAGTTGAATTTTAAGTTAAAAAATAGATTTTTCAACAAAATAGTTCATTGTTCACCCAAAGAGATTAATTTTTAACCAAAATGAAGAATTTTCAAACAGATGGTTGAATTTTCAACCTAACACATGAATTGTTAACCAAACAGATTATTTTTATATCGAAAAAGACGAATTTTTAACAAAATACATGAATCTTTAACCAAATAGTTGAATCTTTAACTAAAAAAGAGACATTTTTATCCAAGCAGATAAACTACTAAAAAAGGTCAATTTCCAACCAAAAATGGAATAGTTAAATTTTTAGTTAAAAAATTAATTTTCAAGAAACTAGTTAAATTTTTAACCTAAGAGATGAATTTTCATCTAAAATAAGTAATTTTTAAACAAATAGTTAAATATTCAACCAAAAACGTGAATTTTCAACCAAATAAGCTTATTTTCTGCCGAAGACAAATTTTCAACAAATTACATACATTTTTAACTAAATAGTTGAATTTTCATCTAAAAAAGATAAATTTTTATCCAAACAGATCAATTTTCTTCTAAAACAGATCATTTTCCAACCTAAAATAGAATAATCAATTTTTCAGTAAAAAAAAATAATTTTCAAGAAACTAGGTAAGTTTTCAAACAAAGAGGCGAATTTTCAACCAAAAACATGAATAGTTAACCAAGCAGATTCTTAACCTTAATAGATGAATTTTCATCTAAAATGAGGAATTTTCAACAAATATTTCAATTTCCAACCAAAAGCGTGAATTTTTAACCAAGCCGTTTATTTTCTCCTGCAAAAGACACATATTTAACAAAATACATAAATTTTTAACTATAACTAGTTGAATTTTGAACTAAAAAAGGAATGAAAAGTGAAATTTGAAAATTTTTAAAATTTTAAATTCTAGTAAATGAGGAATTTTTAAACAAATATTTGAATCTTCAACCAAAAACGTGAATTTTCAACCAAACAGGTTTATTATCTGCCGAAAAAGACAAATTTTCAACAAAATACATAAATTTTCAACCGAACAGATAAATTTTCTACGAAAACAGATCATTTTTCAACCTGAAATGGAACAATCAATTTTTCAGTAAAAAAAAAGAATTTTCAAGAAACTAGTTAAATTTTTAAACAAAAAGACGAATTTTCAACCAACAACATGAATTGTTAACCAAGCAGATTAATTTTAGACCTATAAAGACAAATTTTCAACAAAATACATAAATTTTTAACTAAATAGTTGAATTTTCATCTAAAAAAGATAAATTTTCAACCAAACAGATCAATTTTCTACTGAAACAGATCATTCTCTAACCTAAAATAGAATAATCAATTTTTCAGTAAAAAAAAAATAATTTTCAAGAAATTAGGTAAGTTTTCAAACAAAGAGACGAATTTTCAACCAAAAACATGAATAGTTAACCAAGCAGATTAATTTTATACCTATAAAGACGAATTTTCAACAAAATACATGAATTTTCAAGCAAATAGTTGAATATTTAGTTAAAAAATTAATTTTTCAACAAACAAAAAAATTAATTTTCAAGAAACTAGTTAAATTTTTAACCTAACAGATGAATTCTTATCTAAAATGCGGGATTTTTAACAAATATTTCAATTTCCAACCAAAAACGTGAATTTTTAACCAAGCCGTTTATTTTCTCCTGCAAAAAACACATATTTAACGAAATACATAAATTTTTAACTAACTAGTTGAATTTTCAACTAAAAAAGGAATGGAAATTGAAGTTTTGAAATGTTTAAATTTTTAAATTAAAGGAAATGAGGAATTTTTAAACAAATATTTGAATCTTCAACCAAAATACATAAATTTTCAACCAAACAGATAAATTTCCTACTAAAACAGATCAATTTTCAACCAAAAATGGAATAGTTAAATTTTCAGTTAAAAAATTAATGTTCAATAAGAATCCAGAAACTTTCAAGAAACTAGTTCGATTTTCAACCGAAGAGATGAAATTTCGACTAAAATGATGAATCTTCAACTGGAATAGTTGAATTTTAAGTTAAAAATTAAAGTTTTAACCAAAAACAACGATTTTTCAACAAAATAGTTAAATCTTCACAAAAAGAGATTAATTTTCAACTAAAATGAAGAATTTTTAAACAGATGGTTGAATTTTCAACCAAAAACATGAATTGTTAACCAAGCAGATTATTTTTATATCGAAAAAGACGAATTTTCAACAAAATACATGAATCTTTAACCAAATAGTTGAATTTCCAACTAAAAAAGATCAATTTTCAAATAAAAATGGAATAGTTACATTTGTAGTTGAAAAATTAATTTTTAAACCAACAAAAAAATAAATTTTGAAGAAACTAGTTAAATTTTTAACCTAATAGATGAACTCTTATCTAACCAAGCAGATTATTTTTATACCGAAAAAAACGAATTTTTAACAAAATACATGAATCTTTAACCAAATAGTTGAATCTTCAACAACAAAAAAAAAATTTAACCAAGCAGATGAATGTCTACTAAAAGAGGTAAATTTTCAACCAAATATGGAATAGTTAAATTTTCAGTTAAAAAATGAATTTTCAAGAAACTAGTTAAATTTCCAACCTAACAGATGAATTTTCATCTTCATTTTTAACAAATATTTCAATTACCAATCAAAAACGTGAGTAACAAAAAAGAATTTTCAAGAAACTTTTTAAATTCTTCAAGTGCGATTGTTAAATTCTAAGTTAAAAATTGAATTTTCAACCAAAAACAATGACTTTAAAAAAAAATAGTTAATTTTTCAACCAAAGAGATGAATTTTTACCTAAAATAAAGAATGTTCAAACAAATAGTTGAATTTTCAACCAAAAAAGATAAATTTTTAATTAGACGAATTTTTAACTAAAAAACATCCATTTTCAAAAAAAGTTGAATAATTAAATTTCCTGTTAAAAAATAAATTTTCTACAAAAAAACAACAATTTTCAAACTAATGAGATAAATTTTCAACTAAAATAAAGTATTTTTAATTGTTTATAATATTGGATGGTAATCCCCACAAAGTATTTTTAACCAAATAGATGAATTTTCAACCAAAAATATGAATTCTTAACCTAGCAGATTAATTGTATACCTATAAACACTAATTTCTAACAAAATACATGAATCTTCAACCAAATAGTTGAATTTTCAACTAAAAAAGATAAATTCCTAACCAAGCAGATAAATTTTCTTCTAAAAAAGATCAGTTTTCCACCAAAAATGGAATAGTTAAATTTTTAGTTAAAAAATTAATTTTTAAACAAACAAAAAAATGAACTTTGAAGAAACTAGTTGAATTCTTAACCTAATAGATGAATTCTGATCTAAAATGAGGAACTTTTAACAAATATTTAAATTTACAACCAAAAACGTGAATTTTTAACCAAGCCGGTTTATTTTCTCCCGAAAAAGACACATAATTAACAAAATACATCAATTTTTAACTAAACAGTTAAATTTTCAACTAAAAAAGATAAATTTTCAACCAAATAGTTAAATTTTAAGTTAAAAATTGAATTTTCAACCAAAAACAAAGACTTTTAAAAAAATAGTTAATTCTTCAACCAAAGAGATTAATTTTGAATCAAAAACATGAACTGTTAACCAAGCAGATTATTTTTATACCGAAAAAGACGAATTTTTAACAAAATACATGAATCTTTAACCAAATAGTTGAATCTTCAACTAAAAAAGATAAATTTTTAACCAAGCAGATAAATTTCTACTAAAAAAGGTCAATTTCCAGCCAAAAATTTAATAGTTAAATTTTTAGTTAAAAAATGAATTTTCAAGAAACTAGTTAAATTTTTTACCTAAGAGATGAATTTTCATCTAAAATGAGGAATTTTTGAACAAATATTATAATTTTCAACCAAAAACGTGAATTTTCAACCAAACAGGTTTATTTTCTGCCGAAAAAGACAAATTTTCAACAAAATACATAAATTTTTAACTAAATAGTTGAATTTTCAACTAAAAAATATAAATTTTCAACCATTATTAATTAAGAATATTAAGAATAATTAATATTGAGAATAATTAATTTTCCAGTATGAAAAAAGAATTTCCAAGAAACTAGTTAAATTCTTCAAGTGGAATAGTTAAATTTTAAGTTAAAAATTGAATTTTCAACCAAAAACAACGATTTTTCAAAAAAAAATTGTTAATTTTTCAACCAAAGAGATGAATTTTTAACTAAAATGAAGAATGTTTAAACAAATACTTGAATTTTCAACTAAGAAAGATATGTTTTTAATTAGAAGAATTTTTAACAAAATATATGAGTTTTCAACAAACTTGTTGAATTTTTAACTAAAAAAACATCCATTTTCAAACAAAAATTGAATAGTTAAACTTTCAGTTAAAAAATAAATGATCAACCAAAATAGCAACAATTTTTCAACTAAATAGATCAATTTTTAACTAAAATAAAGCATTTTTAACCAAGTAGATGAATTTCCAACCGAAAATATGAATTCTTAACCAAGAAGATTAATTTTCTACCGAGCGGATTACCAGAGTTGTTTCCCCCTCGGAGAAGGCTTATCCAAAGCTTTTTTTTTATTCAGGTTTATTTTTTTCGAAAATATTAATTAAATTGGATTATATTGATTATGCCGATTAGAATGTGGATATCTGCAACAGGTGCTTGACCAGTGACTTCATTCATACCCACACATTACGAGCTTTGTATACTTTGCACCAAATATAACGAGACGCCCTACTGTCTGCCACTATCATCTCCTAGACTATCTAGATAAATAATCTGCCATGTGAGTTGATCTTATCCAACTCTTATAAGATTTCTCTTCCTTGACAAGTTATCACTGAAAAAAATGGAAACAAAATGACTCAATGACTCCTGTCATTAAAGATTCCACACAAATTTTTAACTAAAAAGGATTAAAAAGGATTTAACAAACCAAATACTTCATTTTGATCGATTCAAAAATGGAAATTTACAAAAAATACAAAATCACAAAATAATACAAACAATTTTTTAAATACAAAGACAAATCAGAAAAATCAAATTTTGTATTCGAAATGATAATTTTTCGAGCTGGAAAAGGGAAGGGAAAAATTCTGTCGCACCCTATCCCTTTCCCAGCTTTATGATTTCTTTACAAAAATTGTCAGAATTATTTTATTTGAAAATTGATGTTCAAAAAGTCTTATCTATTCATGCATCAACTTTGAATTATCTCGATGAAAAAAGTTTTTCTGTTCGAAACAGATGTTTCAAATATTATAAATGAGCATAACTTCCTTAATCTTCAATAAAGTGTATTAATATTTAGATCAATCGATTTGCCTCGAATCAATGAATCTTTTCCTTTCTTGCATCAATTTTGAATTATGTTAGTGAACAAATTATGACTATAAAAAGCCGTGTTTTCAAATATTATGCATTACCATAGCTTCCTTACTCTTCAATAAAATGTATCAATGTTATAGGTCAATCGATTCGTGTCAAACCAAGGAATCTTTTCTGTTCTTGCATCAACTTTGAATTATATTAATGAAAAAAGTTTTACTACAAAAAAACAATTTTAAAAATATATAAATTACAATAACTTCCCTACTCTTTAATATAATTTATTATAATTGTAGGTCAATCGATTCGTCTCGAACCAAGGAATCATTTATATCCTTGCATCAACTTTGAATTATGTTGAAGAAAAAAGATTTACTATAAAAAACCGTACTTCCAAATATTATGCATTACAATAGCTTCCTTACTCTTCAATAAAATGTATTAATATTATAGGTCAATCGATTCGTGTCAAACCAAGGAATCTTTTCTGTTCTTGCATCAACTTTGAATTATATTAATGAAAAAAGTTTTACTACAAAAAAACAATTTTCAAAATATATAAATTACCATAACTTCCCTACTCTTTAATATAATTTATTATAATTGTAGGTCAATCGATTCGTCTCGAACCAAGGAATCTTTTATGTTCTTGCATCAACTTTGAATTATACTAATGAAAGTTTAAAAATATTATTGAGTGCTAAAAAAATGCACATCCGGACGATTGCTTAAAACATTGTATTAGACATTTTTAAATTGAGGAGGGTTTAATTAAATGAATTAAAAATTTTTGGAAAATGTCACCATTACAAAGCTTCCTCTATGAGGAAGCAAAAGGATTACTTTTTAACAAAATTCTTGAATTTTTAACAGCATAAATGAACTTTTAACCAATTAGTTGAATTTTCAGCCAAAAAAGATAAATTCACAAGAAACAATAAAATGGTATAATTTTCAATTGAAAAACTTTATTATCAACCAAAAAAGAATTTTCAACAAACTAGTTCAATTTTCTACCAACAAGAAGAATTTGCTACCAAAAAGAAGAATTTTCAACCTAATAGTTGAATTTTCAACTAAAAAAAAACAAACAATTTTAATGGAAAATTGAATAGTTACATTTTTAATTTAAAAAAAAATCATCTTTTACAGAAAAAAAAACAAACTTTCAACAAAATAGTTAAATTTTCAACCAAAGAGATGAATTTGCAAGTAGTTGAACTTTCAACCAAGAAGATTAATTTTCTACTAAAGAAGACGAATTTTTAACAATGCACATAAATTTTGAACCAAATAGTTGAATTTTCGACTAAAAAGGATACATTTACAATAAAAAATAGAAGCTTCACCAAAATACATGAATTCTTCAACCAAATAATTGAATTTGCAATTAAACAAAAAATAAAGTTTAATTCACAAATGAAATTGTTCCATTTTCAATTGAAAACAAAAATTTGAACAAAATAATAAATTTTTTTAACGAAATGAAAAATGAAAAAGTTGAGTTCTTAACACAATATTTCAATTTTCAAGCGAAAAGATGAATTTTCAAACAATCTAAATTTTATAGAAAAAATGAAAGTTCTACAAATTACATGAATTTTCAACTACAAAAATAAAGTTTAATTCAAACATGAAATTTTTACATTTTTAATTTTTTTTTAAACAAACAAATTTTGAAAAAAATATTAACATTTGTTAACAAAATAGTTTAATTTTTAACGAAAGCGTTGATTTTGTAACACAATATTTCAATTTTTGAGCAAAAAGATGAATTTTCAAGACAGAATCTTAATTTTATAGAAAAAATGAAATTTCTACAAATGACATGAATTTTTAACAAAAAAAATAAAGTTTTATTCAAAAATGAAATTTTCACGTTTTCAATTTTGTTTAAATATTGAAAAAAAAAAACAAAATAATTAAATTTTTCAACAAAATAGTGTAATTTTTAACCAAAAGTTCAATTTTTAACATAATAGTTCATTTCCAAGCAAAAAGATGAATTTTCAAGCAAGAATCTTAATTTTCTACAAAAAAATGAAATTTTAACAAATTACACGGATTTTCAAACAAGCAGTTGAAATTTTAACTATGTAAAATAAATTTTTGATCAATTTTCAACCAAAAAGATGAATTTTCAAGGGAGAATCTTAATTTTCTAAAAAAAAAATGAAATTTCAACAAAATACGTGGAATTTCTACCGAATAGTCGAATTTTCAAGAAAAAAGTTAATTTTCGCAAATAAAAAATGAATTTTCAACCAAGCAAGATGACTTTTGTATGATAAAAAAAGTGTATCAATAAAAAAACGAATTATCAACAAAAAAATTAAAAAATAGATATTTCAAGAAAATACAAAATAATACAAAAAAATATGTAAATACAAAGACAAATCAAATTTTGTATTGGAAATGATCATTTTTCGAGCTGGAAAAGGGAAGGGAAAAGTTCTGTCGCCCCCTATCCCTTTCCCAGCTTTATGATTTTCTACAAAAATTGTCAGAATTATTCTATTTGAAAATTTATGATCAAAAAGTCTTTTCTATTCATGCGTCCACTTTGAATTATGTCGATGAAAAAAGTTTTTCTGTTTGAAACAGATGTTTCAAATATTATAAGTGAGAGCATAACTTCCTTAATCTTCAATAAAGTGTATAAATATTATAGATCGATCGATTTGTCTCGAATTAAGGAATATTTTCCATTCCTGCATCAATTTTGGATTATGTTAGTGAAAAAAGTTTTATTATAAATTAATAATAACTTTAAATTGTGAGAATGTGCAAATTTTTACTATAAAAATCGATTTAAAAAATATATAAATTACCATGGCTTCCCTACTCTTTAATAAAATGTATTATAATATAAAATGTATATATAAATGTATATGTCAATAAAATGTATCAATTTCATGGGTCAATCGATTCGTCTTGAATCGACACAACTTTTCTATTTTCGCATCAACTTTACATTATGAGAATGAGAAAATTTTTACTATAAAAATCGATTTTAAAAATATGTAAATTACCATAAATTCCCTACTCTTCAATAAAATGTATTATAATTGTAGTTCAATCGATTCGCCTCAAACCAAGGAATATTTTATATTCATGCATCAACTTGAATTATTTTGAAGAAAAAAGTTTTACTATAAAAAACTGTATTTTATAATATTATGCATTACCATAGCTTAATTACTCTTCAATAAAATGTATCAATGTTATAGGTCAATCGATTCGTCTTGAATGAGAAAAATTTTAAGAGAAAAAATTAAAAGAATGAGAAAAAAATTTTTTACCAACAATACTTCTAGAATCCGCATCAAGGTTTCCACTTGTTCTTGACTGTCAATTTTTGTAAGATATGTAATATATAAGTTCTACAAGAAACTACAATTAACACAACTTTTCTATCCTCGCATCAACTTTAAATTATGAGAATGAGAAAATTTTTACTATAAAAATCGATTAAAAAATTATATAAATTACCATGGCTTCCCTAATCTTCAATAAAATGTATTATAATTGTAGTTCAATCGATTCGCCTCAAACCAAGGAATCTTTTATATTCATGCATCAAGCCCTCCAAGTTTCATCAATTTATCTGAAACTGTTTTCAAGTTATCGTGTTCGCAAAAAAGTGTGAGATCCACACACATACATCCGGACAATTGCTTAGAACATTATAATAGCCATTTTTGAATTGAGGAAGGTTTAATTAAATGAATTTAAAATTTTGGGAAAATGTTACCAATACAAAGCTTCCTCTATGGATAAAACTGCTTTATAATCAGGGATATTAGATCTATCTATATTCTATGCTGTAATTTATATTTTGTTTCCGAATTTATGATATGCCAGCATGTAACAATTTGCTATGGGAACGCCCACATTTTACGACTTAAGGAAATGGATATCTCATTGTTGTACGATTACGTTACGGCATTATGGTACGTTACCAAGGTGTAGGAGGGTAAGAAAACAATAAGCCACCCTATTCCGCATCACTGACCTCATACTGAAAGTCGTCTTCTGACCCTCGCTTAACATTTTTATTATTTAACAGTATTCTCCTCAACATAAATCACGACATTTTATATCATTTCGGACCCTTTTTCGAAAATATACTATTTTTAACTAGTGCTCCACGCTTGACCAGTTAAATGTTTAAACACCCTGGTGGAAAACATTTTTACAAGAAAGTACAACATTTCTACAACTGTAATTTTTTGTTAAATACAAATAGCTAATTTTTTTCTTGTACTTTCTTGTAGAAAAGTAAAGAAAATTAACAATAAAGTATAAGTTTCTACAATACAAAAATTTGTATAACTTTTCAATAATATATTTTGTTTTTACTTTGTTGTAAACATCTACAAGGTATTACAGAAAACTACAGAATTTTACATTTGTAAAATTTTTTTATTTTAATTTAAAAAATTTGTTTACACTTGTACTTTACTGTCAATTTTTGTAAGATATATAATATATAATTTTCTACATGAAACTAAAATTAAAAAACAATGATAATTGTATAATAATTTCAAACTGACAGATTCATAATTAAACGCTCTTATTCAATTCCAAATCCTATTCAAATATTGTTTCGAACTAAAATATTACATTTTTAACCATTTAATTTTAAATTTTTAAATTAAGGATGACATTTTTTTGAATATTCAGTAATATCTTACTTTTTTATTTAAGATTTTATAAATCAAATATTAAAAACTAAAAAATTTTAAACTGAACTATTTAAAATAGAAAGCCTTGGATCTTTAATATTTCATAGTGTTAAATTCAAACTTTGAACGTTTCAATTTTAATTTTCATGCTTACCAAATTTTTAATAAATGTATGTGAAATTATTGAATTTTGATGCATAAATAACAATTGAACAATTATCAATTAAGAAAAAATTTGAGTTAGTTTCAGAGATATTTACAAGTTTTGAGAATTTCCCAACTTAATTTAAAACTGGAAAATATTTAAAAAAATAAAAAAATAAATTTAGATTTCTGAAGGTTTCGAAATAAAATTTTGAAGCTTTTCAAGGATCTTTAAAGGTTTTAAGAAAATAAAAAAAAATTCTTAAGTTTGCTGGGAAAATTTAAAATGATGACAATTGAACAATTATTAGTTTTGAAAATAATCGAGCGAGTTTAAAATATATTTGGAAAATTTAAAAATATTCCAGAATATTTTGAAACGTGAAAAGATTTCAAAACATTTAATACACAATGTAGATTTTTGAAAATTTCGAACACAACATTTATAAGCTTTTTAAGCAATTTAAAAGGTTTTAAATTAATAAAAAATTTGTATCAAAATTCCTAGAAAAACTAACAATAATTTTTTTCGTTTGAAAAATTTATTTAAAAAGAATATTTAATGAGATTTTCAAAATTGTCAAAAAATAATCTGGATGATTTTAAGGTAGTTTTTTTACTTTTGCAGGATTTTGAAAAACTTGCAGGAAAAATTCGAGTTCCAAAATAATATTATTATTAGAATCCTGGAGATTTTGAAAATTATTTTTCAAAACAAATTTTTAAGAGAATATTTAAAAAGACTTAAAAACAAATTTTAATATATAAATTAATGTTTCCAGATTAAAATTGCTTAAATTGATATAATTTTTAAAATTTATAAATTTAAACTATAAAAGTTAATATTTTTCAGTTAAATTGTGGAGCGTTTGAATAAAAAAATAGAATAGAAAATTGAATAGAAAAAAGTTGTACTTTTCTGTAATTTTGGTTGTAATTTATTGTATTTATTTATAGATTATTCTATAATTCTATGATAATTTCTACGTTTAACCGGTTTTTTGTTTGAAAATCACCTTTTTTTGTAGAAAATTGAACTGTTTTGTTAAACATTCATCTTCTTGGATAGAAAATTCATTCCCTTGGACTGAAAATTCATTTTTGGTAGCAAAGTCATTTTTTATATCTTTTGGTTTAAAATTCTACTATTTTGTGGAAAATTTCATTTTTTTTGTCGGTCGAAATTGAAATTTTCGTTGTTGAATATTTGTCTTTTTGGCTAAAAAAATTAAACTCTTTGGTAGAAAATGTAACTATTTGGTTGAAAATTAACTTTTTTATTGAAAATTCATATTTTTGGGTAGCAAATTCAATTATTTTGCAGAAAATTCAAATATTTGTTTTAAAAATACTTTTTTTTTTGTCAAAAATTCATATTTATTAGTTCAAAATTCAACTGTTTTGAAAAAAAATTATTTGGAAATTTATAGTTTCGCATGTAGATAATTCATATTTTCGCATAGAAAATACAATTATTTTGTAGAAAAGTCGTTTTTTGGGTTAAACATTGAACTATTTTGGTAGAAAATTCAACTGTTCTGTACAAAAATGGTCTTTTTTGCCTTGAAAATTGAATAATATGGTAGCAATTTAAACTATTTGGATAAAATAAACTTTTTTGTTAAAAATTCATATTTTTATGTTGAAAATTAAACAAATTAGTAGAATATTTAACTATTTGGTCAAAAATTTAATTTTAAGTTAAAAATTAATTTTTTGGTTAAAAATTCATATTTTCGTATAGAAAATTTAATTATTTTGTAGAAAAGTTGTTTTGTGGGTTGAAAGTTCAACTGTACTGTAGAAAAATCGTTTTTTTTTGCCTTGAAAATTGAATAATTTGGTAGAAAATTCAACTATTTGGTTGAAAATTAACTTTTCGTTTGAAAATTCAACTACTTGGTTGAAATTTAAAATTCTTTATTGAAAATGTATTTTTTTAACTTAAAATTTACCTAATCTAGTGGAATAATCCATTCTTTCAGTTGAATAATGATCTCTTTAGTTGGACATTAATTTTTTTTACCTGAAAATTGAAATATTAAATTTTTGGTTGAAAATTGATCTTTTTTAGTTGTAAATTCGTGAAATCTATTGAAAATTCATCTTGTTAGGCAAAAAATTAATCTTCCTGGTTAAAAATTAATTTTTGTTGTTGAAAATTCAACTATTCCATATTTGGTTCAAAATTTCTATTTTTTATTTGATAATTCAAATACTTCGTTGAATTTTCAACTACTTTGTTAAAGACGGATTTTTTTCGTTGAAAATGTAAACGTCCCATTTTTTTTGAAAATTTATCATTTTAGTTGAAAATTTAACGATTTGGTTTGAATTTTATCTACTTTGTTAAAAATTAATTTTTTTAGTTGAAGATTTATCATTTGAGCTGAAAATTCATCTATTTTGTTGAAAATTTAACTATTATGTTGAAAATTCTTTTTTTTTTGTTTGGTGGATAATAATTAATCTTTTTGGTTGAAAATGTAATTATCCTAGCTTTGTTTAGAAAGTTATGTTTTTTAGTAGTAAATTTAATTACTTAGTTTAATGTGGAACTACTTTGTTAAAAATTAATTTTTTTGGTTTATGATTCACGATTGTAGTTCAAAATTCATCTCGTTTGGTAACAAATTCAACTATTTTGTTGAAAATGCGTTCTTTTTTTTGGTCGAGAAATCAAATATTACATTTTTCGTTGAATATTTATCTTCTTAGAAAAAAATTCAACTACTTGGTTGAAACTTAAACTAATTTGTTAAAAATTAATGCTTTTGGTTAAATATTCATCTCTTTAGGTCGAAATTTAATCTTTTTTTTTGTTAAAAATGCAACTGTTTGATTAAAATTAATAGGTTTTGGTCAAGTATTTTACTGTTTTGTTGAAAATTGTTTTTTTTATTGTAAATAAATTTATAAACAAAAAATTGAACTATTCGGTATTTGGTGAAAAAATAATCTTTTTTATTTGAAAAATTCATGAATTTTGTGGAAAATTGAACCAGTTGGTTGAAAATTCATTTTTTGTTTGTTTGAAAGTGCAATATTTTTACTGGAAATGTTAGAAATTTAAACAATTTCGAATTGAATTTAATATAGTCCCCACATTAATTTTATTTAAAAGAATTTATTCCCCTGCTTGTTATCGATATAGTTGAAAAAAATTTTGTTACGTTTTTTCTGTTAAAAAAATTTAATTTTCAAAATTTTATTCTTGTATGGTTTTAGCACACTTATTAGCATATAGTCGAGTAAAATGAGCATTTATGATGGAACACAATATATACAATTTTTTTATTTAAAATGTTTGGGTGGACGGTCTAATGAAATACTGAAACTCAGAGCTTCCAGAGCGCTGCGTATATTGTTAATTAACAATAAAGTGAAAATTAAAATAATTTTTTAACACCTTTGCTTGAATTGTTGCTTCCGGTTAAGAGATATCTAAAAAGTGCATACGACTCGATTTGAGCATAAAAATACCTTTAAAATGACACCTATTCAAACCTTTTGTGACTAATCGTTTACGAGCAATTAATTTGTTAATTAAGGTTAACGTCTTTTTAGAGAAGCCTACGTTTAAATGAATTGTTATTGCTATAAAAATACCCCAATCAGAATTTTCTGGTCAGAATCTTAAAGTGGAAGGCTGGAAGTATTTGAAAACATTTTTTCTAGATTTTGAAATCCAGGCTTATTTAAAATGCAGGATTCTCCTAAAATATTAATTAACAAATGAATATCTCGTAACCAATTATTTTCAAAATATTCAGAGAGGGATAATTTGAAAGGCTCTTTCATTTCCTACAAATCGAGTTTCAAGTACTTTTCACCTATTTCTTAACCAGAAGCAACAATTCAGAAAAAGTGTTAACAAATCGTTTCAATTTGCACTGTATTGTTAATTAACAATATACACAATGGTCTGATTGTGCTTAGAGTTTAAGTATCTTATTATAACGTCCATTCAAACATTTTGAGCAAAAAAATATATACGAAATATATATAGAATATAGTTATGAACCTATAATAATTTACTTTCGAAAATATTTTCGTAGCGGAATGAAAAGGAACTTTTGTTTGCTACAAAAAAGAACTGGATGGGGCATTGACGAAAGAATGAAGCCATCAGAAACAAAATAAAATGACTTTTTATTATTATTTGTAGTTACAAGGTACTTGCAACATTCTAAGCCGACTTCGGATAATAAACAATATTATATTTTAGCTTTACTTTTTTTTAATTGAGTTACTGGAATGGGGGAATTCGGTGTGCACAAAGGTTTACATGTTCTATTTTAAAAAACTTTTTAATTGGGTGAAAAGGTCCTACTGGAACATCCCTGATTTCATCTTGGGTCAATTTGGTAACCGTGCCTCTTTCCATGTTTATTTTCACCCGTCTTTTGCCACGACCACGATAAAATCCAGCAAGAATATTACTACTCTTCAATATTGCAAAGACGCTACCATCAAATGCGGATAATACAATTTGTTCTCTGCTTGGAATAGGCGAAAATTTATTTTTTCCTATGGCTAATTCAATTGGGTTACGAGTATTAGCAGGAAAAGTGTATCTTCGAAATTCGAATAGCAGGCGCGGATTCCTATTAGAAATAAGCCGAATAAATTTCATTTCTCTAAGTTCATATCCAAAACCGTCAGAAGAAGGAAGCCTGATGAGAGGAGCAATGCACATGGCACGAGGAGATCTGGACCTGGCACAGAGTGGCGGCCTGGCAGGAGGAGACATGGACCCGGCGCGAAGTGGTGGCCTGGCAGGAGGAGACCCGGCAGGCATTAAAAATAAGGTAGAAAGAGGAGCTGTGTCACGAGGTACACCAGGAATAGGGTCGCCATTCGGCAAACACTCGAACTGAGAACTTAACACTGCAAGAAGAAACAGAGAATTAAATTTTTTTACATTCTAATTATTTTTTAATGGCAGGTTGGTATATCTTGAACTCTTTGTGGCAAAATTGAGGCGCCGAATCCTAAAAGGAGATATATAATTATCTCGCAAGAGTGGGAGGCTGGCTGTTTGGGTTTGAGCGACATTGAGATTTCACCGCCACATTCGCGATATGATTCTATATCTCCTTTTTGCATATGGCGCCTCATTTTCGAGGCAAGGCTGAGGCGATTGAAAGAAGATTGCCTATTTCGGATGAATTAAAATAGTGTTTGAAAAAAACAGAGTGAAATAAACAAAAGTTTGTTTAAAAATATATTTTTATAAGAAAATTTTGCCTAAGCGAAGGAAGTGAGTTATGTCATTGTTAACTAAGTTTCAGGTTTATGGCAGGAACCCAGAAATACAAGAAAAAAGGAATGCAGGACAAGTAGCATAGGATAAAAGGAACACAGTAAAAAAGTAGAAAAAGAAAAAGGAAAGCAGGGACACACGAAAAAGGAAAGAAGGAATACAGGAAAAAAGGTACGCAGGAGTACAAGGAGAAAAGGAACACTGGGATCGCAGAAAAAAAGGAAGACAGGAATGCAGAAATAACAGAATGCAGGAACATAGGAAAATTGGCTGTGAATTTGATCTCGAATGTTTCATACAGAGGAAGCATTAGTGTTTTTTTGAATAATAGACAAACTAAAGTTTTCATTTTGATCAACTTAAAAATAGGAATTCACAAAAAATACAAAATTACAAAATAATACAAAATTTTTTAAAAATATAATGACAAATCAAATTTTTTATTTGAAATGGTAATTTTTCGAGCTGGAAAAGGAAAGGGAAAAGTTTTGTTGCAGCCTATCCCTTTCCCAGCTTTATGATTTTTTTACCAAAATTGTCAGAATTATTTTATTTGAAAAATTGTGTTCAAAAAGTTTTATCTATTCATGCATCAACTTTGAATTATCTCGACGAAAAAGGTTTTTCTATTTGAAACAGATGTTTCAAATATTATAAATGAGCATAACTTCCGTACTCTTCAATAAAGTGTATTAATATTATAGATCAATCGATTTGCCTGGAATCAAGGAATCTTTTCCGTTCTTGCATCAATTGTAAATTATGTTAGTGAAAAAAGTTTTACTATAAAAAACCGTGTTTTCAAATATTATGCATTACCATAACTTCCCTACTCTTCAATCAAATGGATTCATATTATAGGTCAATCGATTCATCTTGAACCAAGGAATCTTTTATATTCCTGCATCAACTTTGAATTATATTGAAGGAAAAAGATTTAAAATAAAAAACCGTATTTTCAAATATTGTGCATTACCATAGCTTCCTTACTCTTTAATAAAATGTATTGATATTATAGGCCAATCGATTTGTCTTGAATCAAGGAATCTTTTATATCCTTGCATCAGCTTTGAATTATGCTACTGAACAAAGTTTTACTATAAAAAACCTATTTTCAAAATATATAAATTACCACAACTTCCCTACTTTTTAATAA
>CAKNYM010050853.1:5563-30249 GCA_932195095.1 Andricus curvator
GGAAAATTTTATATTCTTGCAGGCATTGAAAATTCCGACGTAGTATATGACGTAGCGAACGACGTAGTAAACGGCGTTGTATACTACGCCGGAAATTGGAATAGTATACGACGTAGTATACGACGTCAGGATTTTCAATAGGGGTGTGAAGTCCATGACGAATGACGAATGGTACCTAACTACAATTAGGATCAAACGCTACTTTGACCATCTTTGTGAAGCCGACTAGGGGGACTAGGAAATCCAGAGCCGAGGGTAATCGTGATATTGATAACAGGATCTCCACTACTCGACAGGTGATCGCTTTCCTCGCGAATTCGTGTTTTCAATTCCATTAACCTTGCATTTGTGTCGCACTCTGAATTGGTCACGACCATCATTTCGGTTTCACTCTCCATCATCCTTTTGTTCAGTGCTCCATTCATTCTTGCCACGTTACTGTATATCGATGGCAGTCCTCGATGGCAGTTTGATTGTGCATTTATTGGCGGCTCACAGCCTCTCGCTCTCGATGGCGAAAAGGATCTGCAAAAAGAGAGAAAGCAAAAATAAGTGACTGGAAATGTATACAGAAACTGACGTCAGATTATTTATGAGCCTTTGGCAATTTCAAAGAAGATTTTAGTATCAGTTCTTTTATTATTGCCAGAGAGTGGGGCATAATATAGCGCAATAGACTCGACTGAGTACTTGCGCACTGCGGCCCTTCCGAAGCGAAAGTCGCAACATTTTCTCGCCCCTTGAGCTGAGAAACTGCATGGACCAGCAGTTCTAGGAATTACTAAACCGTGGGTTAATAAAACGCAGTTCTAGTGTGCTACTGAAGAGAGGCACATTTATTTCAGTAATCAGGCACTTTTGTAGCAAATAGTGTACAGGATTTTTTGATTCACAGATTCTAGATATATCAGAAATTAGAAAAAATAGACGCAGGTTTCGTAGCCTATTAAGACGTTAATTAGGTCGTTCAAACCTTCCCGTCTCATACTTTTCCTCCCCTACGTTCTCCTACGTTCCCCTCTTCTACTCGACTACCCCTTCCCTCACTTCACCCTGCGCTTCCCATCCTTTATCCGAAATTCTTCCTTCTCTACTTCCCCCTCTCTTCACTTCCACAGCCCTTACTCCCCCTCCCCTACTCACCTGCACTAACCTACTAGCCCTCCCCTCACTTCCCTACTTCCCCTCCCTAATTTATTCTCACTCCCCCCCTTATTTGCCCTACTTTGCCGTCTCCTCATTTTCCTTCACTTCACTTCGCCCCGCCCCTCATTTCCCCTCACTTACCCTACTTACTTCTCCCGTCATTTCACCTACTTTTCCGCCCATCATTTCCCCTCATTTCCTCTTCTCTCATTTCCCAGCACTTTTCCTCCCCTAATTTCCCCCCTCCCTTATTTTCTCTTATCTACCTGGCTTTCCCTCCCCTCGCCCCCTCACTCCCCCACCTCTCGTTTCCCCTACTTTTTCTCACCTAATTTCTCGTTATTTACCATACTTCCCCTCATTTCCCCTCCCCATATTTCAGCTCCCCCCCCCCCCCGGAAAAAAGTACGACGGACGGAGACCCGACCGAAATGATAAGGATTTTTGCCCGGGCTAAGGAAAAAAATTAAAAATTGAAAATTCAAGACAGTGGATCCAAAAAACAGGTCATAGCGTTTCAGTAGTTCAATGTTCAATAGGGTGGTCCAAGCTTTTTTTTAAATTTTCCATTCATGCCACCCCAAAATTTGTTCAAATTCATAAAGAAACAATTAGCCATAGAATAAGAATTAAAAATTACTTTTGGAATATCTCTCTCATAAGTCCGATTTTTTAGGGTCCCAAAAAAACCCATAATTGAAAAATTGGGTTTTGCCACTTTTTGGCGCTAATTATGAATTTTTTGCGGTTTTTCAAATATAAATTGTTTCTAATACATGAAGTATTACTTTCTGTTGTTAATTAGAGTTTTAACTGAATTGCTTAAACAATTTATTATTATTCTTATACATTTTCTTTTATAATAGAGTTAGAAATTCGCGGTTTTTTCCAAAATTTTCAATTTTTTTTCAACGGTTCTCTTAGAGCGAGGTTATAATCAATTAAATTCAAGATGAATATATGTTTAAACCATTTATTATTATTTATAACAATACTCTCTTAGAATAATGCTAGAAAGTTTCGGGTTTTTCAAAAATTTTCCACTTTTTGTCCACTTTTTATTTAGAGTCAGGTAATAAATAGTTCAAATTCAGAAAAATAATTGTTTGAACAATTTATTATTATTTTTAATAATATTCTCTTTGAATAATGTGAGAAAGTTGCGGTTTTTTCTGAAGTTTTCTACTTTTTGTTCATTTTTCACTTAGAGTGTGGTAATAATTAATGCAATTTAACAAAAAAAAATTTTTAAACAAATTATAATTGTTTATAACTATTTTCTTCTATAGTTCAATATTTGTCGTTTTTTCTGCAATTTTTAAGTTTTCGTCCACTTTTTGCTTAGTGAGATAATAATTAATGCAAGTTAACACAAATACTTGTTTAAACAATATATTATTGTTTATAATCATATTCTCTTAGCGTAATGCTAGAAAGTTGGGGGTTTTCTGAAAATTTCAGCTTTTTTTGACTTTATAGTTAGGAACAAATAATAAATATTAATAATAATTAAAACAAAAAGGTTCTTAGTAACTACTTCAGAGTATAAACGTACATTTAGTGTGATCCATATAGAAAATTTGAAGAACATTTCAAATATCTGTTTTATTTCAGAAAAATGTACTCCCTAAAAAAAGTAAAAGATTGTTTAAAAAATGACTCTTTCTAATGTTTATTTATTATTTGTTAATAACTAAAAAGCGAAAACAAAGTAAAAAGTGCCAGAAAAAACCGGCACTTTCTAGCAATTATTTAAGAGAAGATAGTTATAAAGAATAATAAATTGTTTAAACAATTATATTTGGTTGATTGCATTAATTATTACCTTACAAAATAAAAAGTTGACAAAAAGTTAAAAATTTCAGGAAAAAACCGCAATTATCTACTACTTATATAGGAGAAGATAGTTATGAACAATAATAATTTGTTGAAACAATTATTCCTGGACTCTATAACTCTGCTCTAAGAATAAGTTGTTAAAAACAATAATAAATTGTTTAATCAATTTATTTAAACATCTAATTATCAGTAGAAAGTAGTATTTTATGTATAAGAAATAATTTGTATTTTTATTCCATAGCTAATTGTTAAGAGAATTAAAAATCTTCATATCATGAAATCCTTCATCACTAAATATATGACTCGCACTATCATTATCTACATTTAAAAAAAAATCATGCCAATATGTCAATCCTATCCGAAGTTATGGTGGAACAAAAAAAACAAAAATTTTTTTTTACGCGTAAGTCTTTTTTTGCTGCGCGACGATTTTTAGTTAAAAAAATGATTTTCAATGCAAAAAAAATTATTTTTAACCAAACAAATTAAATTACAACCAGAAGATTTATTTTCTACCAAAAAAGAATAATTTGTAACAAAATACATGAATTTTAAACGAAATATTTCAATGTGCAATGGAATTTTCAATCAATAAGTTAAATTTTCTACCAGAATAAAAGACAAATATTCAAAAAAATAGATTAATATTTAACTAAAAAGGATACATTTTCAACAAAAAAAAGAATAGTTTTATTTTCAGTTAGAGAAATAAGTTTTTAAGTAAATAAAATAAATCTTCAAAGATATAGTTAAATTTTCAACCAAACAATTGAATTTTCTACCACAAAGATTAAATTGCTATAAAAAATTAATTAAGTTTAATTTTTAGTTTAAAAAATTATTTTGTAATTTAAAAAAAAATGTTTAACCAAAGAAATGAATTTTCAACCAAAAAGATTAATTTTCTACCGGAAAAGAATAATTTTTAACACAAAACATAAATTTTCAACCAAATATTTTGATTTTTAATTCAATTTTTAACCTAATAGTTGCATTTTCAAGCAAAAAGGTGAATTAGTCACCAAGAAGATTAATATTCCACCACAAAAGACAAAGTTTCAACAAAATACAGAAATTTTCAAACAAATAGTTGAATTTTCAACTAAAGAAGATTGATGTTCAAACAAGCATGATATAGTTAAATTTTCAGATAAAAAAATTAATTTTCAATAAAAAAAATAATTTTCGAACCAAAAAAATTAATTTTGAACAAAAAAGATTAATTTTATATCAAAAAAGATTAATTTTTAACAAAATGCATTAATTTTCAACCAAAAAGGTGAATCAGTCACAAAGAATACTAGTATTCTACCACAAAAGACAAAATTTCAACAAAATACAGAAATTTTCAAACAAATAGTTGAATTTTCAACTGAAGAAGATAAATGTTCAACCAAATATGGTATAGTTAAATTTTCAGTAAAAAAAATAATTAAAATTTTTGTTAAGAAAATAGTTGAATCTTGAACAATAAAAAAGATTTTTAAATTAAACTGATGAATCATCACCTAAAAAAATGAAATTTTAACAAAGTAGTTCCACTTTCAACTAAGTAGTTGAATCTTAGAAATCTTTGAAATCTTTGTGAATTCGTTGAAATCTTTTAAAGTATTGAAAATCTTTAAGAAATCTATTGGAATCTTTTAAAATTTTTGTAGAATCTTTGAAATATTTGTGAAATCTTTCTTTTTTTTGTTTGCGGAATCTTTTGTGTTTGTTTGGAATCACTGATATCTTTTGAAATCTTCTCAAATTTGTTGAAACTTTTTGAAATCGTAAAAAATTTTGAAATTTTTGAAATGTTTTGAAATCTTTGAAATCCAATGTACTGTAAAACCCTTTTTGAGATTTTTGAAATTCTTGAAATCTTCTTAAATCCTCAAGAATTCTTTGAAATATTTGTAAAATCTTCTGTATTCGTTTGATATCACTGGAGTATTTGAAGTCTTTGGGAAAACCTTTAAAATCTTATACAAAATTTTGAAATCGTTAAAAATTTTTATGATATCTTTGAAATATTTGTGGAATCTTTCTGAAATCTTTTGCATTCATTTAAAATCATTAAAATATTTGAAATCTTTGTGAAATATTTTGAAATCTTCTAAAAAATTTGGAAATTTTCAAATCTTTGAAATGTTTTAAAATCTTAGAAATCTGGTTTACTGTACTCTTGTTGAAATCTTTGAAATTCTTGAAATATTTTGGAATCCTTGCGAATTCTTGGAAATATTTATGAGATCTTTCTGAAATCTTTTGCATTCGTTTGAAATCATTGAAATATTAAAAAATTTTGTTAAATCTTTTGAAATCTCCTAAAAAATTTTGAAATCGTTTAAAGTCTTTGAAATGCTTTGACATTTTTAAAATCTGGTGTATGTACCCTTTTTAAATCTTTGAAAATCTTGTATTCTTCTGAAATCTTTCTAAAAATTTTACGGAATCTTTGAAATATTCGTGAAATCTATATAATATTTATGAAATCTTTTGGATTAATTTGAAATCATCAAAATATTTGAAATCTTTTGAAATCTTCCAAAAAGTTTTCAAATCGTTCAAATGTTTTGAAATCTTAGAAATCCGGTTTACCCGGTTTATCCGGTTTACTACCCTTTTTAAAATCTTTAAATCCTTGAAATCCTTTGAAAGTTTTGAAATCTTTGCGAAATGTTCGAAATATTCGTGAAATCTTTAAAATCTAGTGTATGTAACATGCCTTTTTCAATTCTTTGAAATCTTTGAAGTCTTTATGGAATGTTCGAAATCTATCTTTGAAATCCTTGAAATCTTTTCAATTCTTCTAAAATTTTTTAAAACCTTTTGAAATCGTCTTAAATCTTTGAAATCATTTAAATGTTTTGAAAGTTTTAAAATCTTTGTGAAATTGTTGTGAAATCTTTGAAATTTGGCCTTTTTTAAATCTTTGAAATCCGTGAAATCTTCGTTAAATACTGAAAATCCTTTTAAATATTTTAAAATCGAAAAATCCGTTGTTATAGCCATGGCTAATTCTAATTTTGAAACTGAATCAACATCGAAATTTTCAACTAATAATTTTTATAATTTGTAAGTTGAATATCACAAAAAATGTATAGCATTATTATGCAATATTAAATCTATAAAATAATTGGCACAGTCTACAAAAAGTGCCTTGAAATCTCTTTATTTATTCTGTAATGGATAAAAGACAAATTATATCTTGACAAATAAAAAACTTTTTAGTAGCAAGATTTCTTCTAAACGAGATGTTTCTTTCATAATAGACTATAAGATTTAAATTACTCTTCGCATTTCAATAAACTTTTTTCAAAGCAAAAAATTCAAATTCAATGAGATTTCCAGGTTTTCAAGGTTTAAAAAGAATTCATGGATAATTCCAGGTTTTCAAGGTTTTCAATGTTGCTGGTCACCCTCCCTGGTGGAAATTTTCTTACAAAAAAGTACCGAAAACTAAAACTATTTTTACAGGAATCTATAAATAAATAAAATAAATTACAACCAAAATTACAGGAAATTACAACTTTTTTCTATTATTGAGGCGAATTTTGTACTTTTTTGTATTTTTATGTAAACTGTTGTATTTTATTGTAGTTGTAATTTTCTACAAGAATTTACAAAAAATTTACAACTACAAGAATCTACAGGAATTTACATTTTTTGTAACCAAAAAGTTGTTCTTTTTCGACCTAGAATGACAAATATTTAGAATATTGCAATGAGATAATTTTAAATTAAGATGCGATCATGTATACATGATCGATATTACAAAAAGTTTCTACGTTTACACTTTAAAGGAATGGTAGAATATTAAAAGACAATGATGAATAATCGTTATTAAAAAAACAAGACACCTTACGTTTAAAATTATTTGTCTTCAAATATATAGAAATCGATTGGACACCATATATGTGATTTAAAATTATATAATTGCAATATTCTCAATATTGAAAAAGAATCAACTTTTTGACCGAAGATAAAAATTGAACAATTGAGAAAGAATTGATCACGGTAATCGAAATTAAAAAGTTCGAACTCTTGAAGAACCACAAATTAAGACACTCAACATACTTTTGAATTTTGAACTTTTGAAATTAAAGCTTTAAAAAACTGTTAATTCAAACGCTCAATAATTTACGCGTATAAAATGGAAGCTTTTAACACTTTTCAACTGCAAATTTTTAACTTTTATACTTTTAATTTATAAATTTTTAAAATTATATCATTTTAAGCAATGTTAGGATAGAGACATTAAATTATACATTGAAATTTGTTTAGAAGTCTTTTTAAATATCCTCTTAAAAATTTGCTTTAAAAAATAATTTAAAAAATCTCCAGAAATCTAATAATAATATTATCTTGGATTTCAAATTTTTCCTAAATTTTTTTTAAACTCCTGCAACAGTAAAAAAACCTACCTTAAAATCATCCAGATTCTTTTTTGACAATTTTGGAAATCTTATTAAATATTCTTTTAAAATTAATTCTTCAAAAAAAATATTGTTAGTTTTTCTAGGATTTTTGATACCCATTTTTCATTCATTTAAAATCTTTTAAATTGCTCAAAAAGCTTATAAATTTGTGTTCAAAATCTTCAAAAATCTACATGGTGTATTAAATGGTTTGAAATCTTTACACGTTCCAAATTATTTTGGAATCTTTTCAAAACTTCTAAATATATTTCAAATTTGCTTGATTATCTTCCAAATTAATAATTGTTCAATTACCATTTATTAAGCAAAAAGATTTGTTTTAAATCTGTTTAAATATTCAGAAATCTAAATTTAGTTTTTTTTTCTCAAAATATTTTCCAGTCTTAACTTAAGTCTGGATTTTCTCAAAACTTGTAAATATCTCTTAAACTAACTCAATTTTTTTCCAAATTGATAATTTTTCAATCGTTATTTATGCATCAAAATTCAATAATTTCACTTACATTTATTAAAAATTTGTTAAATAGAACAATTAAAATTGTAACGTTCAAAGTTTAAATTTAACATTCTGAAATATTAACGATTCAAGGATTTCTATTTTAAATAATTCAGTTTAAAATTGTTTAGTTTTTAATATTTGATTTTAATAAAAAAAGTAAAATATTACTAAATATAAAAAAATATCCTTATTTAAAAAATTTCAAATTAAATGGTTAAAAATGTAATATTTCAGATTGAAACAATATTTGAATAGGATTTGGAATTGAATAAGAGCGTTTAATTATGAATCTATTAATTTGAAATTGTTTTAAAATTAAGATTAATTCTAAAGTTTCAATCGAACGTTTACATTTGTTTATCTACTGAGGCTTTCAAATTGAAAAATTTGTATTTTCAACGTTAAAATCTGTAACTTGCTTGATTTTTAACAGATTCAGAATCGCATTGTAAAATCAATTATTGTTCAATTTACAATAATGGAACTACAGTTTAATGTAATTTATTATACATAATAGCAAAAATTCTTGTCAAAAGTGTATTATTTTTTTAAATTGTAGTTTCTTGCAGAAACTTATATATTACATATCCTACAAAAATGTACAGTTAAGTACAAGTCGAAACGTTGATGCGGATTCTAGAAGTATTGTTTGTGAAAATTTATATTTTTTTGTAATTTTCAACAATAATTTAAGTAAAATTAAAAGTGTTTTTATGATGTCAAACACCTAAATTAAAAAAATGTAAAATTTTACCTTTTTCGAAGACCACCAGTGAGTGATTTAGCATCTAATTCGGCCCAATCGGGCAGATTGAATTGTTGTTGGCATTGCAATTTATTGGTACGGTCGAAGCAGCTCAGATTTAGCTCGGAGCTGATCGTCTTACTAACAAGACGACTCGAGTTTTTACAAGTCCGATGATCCTCATCGATCGTGTCTGCTTTCAAGCCTCGTAAATTCTCGCTGGATTTGCTTATCCTCTGATTACACTTGCACCTCTCATTTCCCGATTTTGCGATGTTCTCTTCTGTTACTGCCAATTTTTCAAAAGGCTCATACAATCCCATCAGAAGTTCCTTTCCGGTTTGAACCGAGAGGGTTCTTTTCTGCACGTTATTCTTCTGACCTAGACCATCAAAATGATATATATTAAATTAGTTTGTCACTTTACAGGAGATCGTCAAACTGAACATTTGGTCAGAGGAGTGGAAAACTACAGAAAACCAAAACTTCTGAGCACAGCCGGTTACCGACAGACGAGTTTGAATGCAGACATTCGATAGCAGTGAGTGCCCACGTACGGTCACCCATCCGATCGCGAACCGCGCCCGTCCGTGCTTAACATTCGTGCGATATTATAAGCGCGCTACAACGCGCGGGAGACATGACGTTGCCAAATAATAATATACAAAGATAAAACAAGTTTATTATGATTCTAGTTTTAAAATGTGATGACAGTTTTGATATGGTCGACCCCAATAATTAGCTGTAAAATGGCAATGATCCCGGTCTTTGATGTAATCGATTTTTGAAGGTTTATCGATAATTTATCAAAAAATTTACAGTTAAATCACGTTAAAAGAATATTTTGAGAGGCTTGATTTCATTATCAATTACACAATGTTTTATTTTTTCACAGATTATTGTGGAAAGGGGCTTGGAAAATTGGAAAGAGACCTCAAAAATATTCAGTTTTCAAAGACTTTTCGGAATTTTTCAGTTGTGGAGGATTTCAATTTGAAGTTATCATACAGTGATATTTCAAATAAATTCAAGTATTAAATTAGTAATTTAGAAAGTTTCATTTCTTTGAATTCTGTCTGTTTCTGTCAATTTATTCAGTTTCTCAACAGATACATTACACAGGATGAAATAGATGATTAAATTACAAAATAAATGTACAAACTACATATATAAACTAAATGTGTTTAACTGAAAAATTGACGACAGTGCTTTCAACCGGACGGGATAATCGGGATTGTGCATATTGTTTATTAAAAAAAAAAAATTATTATCTCAAAAAAAAAAAAAAAATTGAGAGGCATAGAGTTGGAAATTTCCAATAATTCAGAACCTTATCAAATTTTAAATAAGTCAATATTAACTTCCTAGTTCTTGCATGGGTTTATTTTTCAGGACAAATGTTTTTTAAACTGACTCGAATTTTTCCTAAAATTTTGCAAAATCTTTCCAAATTATAAAAGTGGCCTTAAAATCTTCCAGATTCATTTCGACAATTTTGGAAATCTTTTGAAATGTTTTGAAATTATTTAAAATATTCTTTTAAAATTAATTTTTCAAAATAAAAAATCATTTTCAACTTTCCTAGGAATCTTGAGAAAGTTATTTGTTCATTTGAAACCTTTCAAAATTCTTAAACAACTTCTAAATTTCTTGTTTGAAATCTTCAAAAAATGGAATCGTTAAATTTTCAAAGAAGGTTAATTTTCGACCCAAATAAATGCATTTTTAATAAAATAGTGTAATAAAATAGTCGATTCGTTAAATTTCCAGTTAAAAAAAATATTTTTTAACATAAAAAAAATATATAAATGAATTTTCAACCTAGTTGAATTTTCATCTAAAAAAGATAAATTTTCAACCAAAAATCGAATACTTGAATTTTCAGTTAAAAATATTAATTTCCAACCAAGAAAAGAATTTTGAACAAAATAGTTTTTTCAACTATAGAAATTACTTTTTAACTTGAAAAATGAATTTTTAACCAAAAAGATTAATTTTCTAACAAAAAAAAACAAATTTTCAACAAAATAGTTAAATAGTCAAATAAAGAAATAAATTTTTAACTAAAATGATGAATCTTGAAAAGAATGAATTTGGGAGAAAGTAGTTCAGCTTTCAACCAAGTATGTAGTTGGGGTTTAAACAAAAAACAATTACTTTTTAATAAAATTGTTGATTTTTCAACAAAATAAATAAATTGTCAATTACAGAAGATGAATTCTGAAATCTGAACCAAAAATACAATGGCAGATTTATCACCCAAAAATAATCAACTTTCAACCAAAAATAGTTTGACTTTCCTTTGGTTCTATTAATTCAGTTCGAAATTAGTGGAAAACGAGAAAAAGGGGAAAAGTGGGGAATAAGGGAAAGACTCTGAAGTCTTTATATTGTTTATAAAATCTTAGAAACATTTTGTGGATGGGAGGGGGGTTCGAGTAAATTATACTGTATCTTACATTGGGGGGGGGGGCTGGAAATTTGAGAAAAATGGTAAATAAATAATATTCATAAAATTTGATTTGATTACACAGATGTATATAATTTAATAATTGAAAACATACTTAATAATTTTGAATATTCAATAATTTAAAAGTCGGTTGTCACTTGATTTTTGTAATATAGTAATCATAATCGTATCGTTGAGAATTCATCTTTTTGGTGAAATTTGACTTTTTTTGAATTTCAAATTAAAATATTTGTTTGTTTAGTTAAAAATCCATTTTTTGTTGGTTCATTATTTTAGTAGAAAATTTAATTATTTTGTTGAAAATTCAACTATTTTGGTAAAAAGTCTTTTTTTTTGGTCGAAAATTTTAAGGGTTTGTTGAACATTCGTCTTTTTTGGTAGAAAATTCGTACGTTTGCATTCAAAATTCAACTGAGTACTCAAAAATTCCTCTTTTTGGTTTGAAGATTCAACTCTTTTTTTTTGTAAATGCAACTGTATGTAGTTGAAGTTTAAATCTTTTTTATTTGAAAATTCCACTATTTGGTTGACAATTCAATGATTTTGTTGAAAAGACTTTTTTTTTACAAAAATTCAACTGTTTTGTCGAAATTTTTTTTTTCTTTTGAGAAAAAATTCATCCCTTTTAATTCAAATTCATCTTTTATGGAAGAAAAGTTCTCGCTTGAAAATTCATTATAAGGGTTTGAAACCCTTATGGGTTTAAAACCCTTATAGTTTTGGTCGGGTGTCCGTCCATTCGTCGTACTTTCATCCCAGGAGGGGAAATGGGGAAGGGAAAGTAATAGAAAATGAGGGGAAGGGAAGTAGAGGAAGCAAGGGGAAATGAGGGGAGGGGAAGTAAGGGAAAATGAGGAGAGGGGCAGTGAGGAAAAATGAAGGGAGGAGAAGTTGGGGAAGCGAGGAGAGATGAGAGGAGAAGTCGTGGGATTCGAGGGGAAGTGAGGAGAAATGAGGAAAGGAGAGGGGATAAAAGGGGGGATTCAGGGAGAATTATGGAAAATGAGGGGCGGGGAAGTGAGGGGAAGTAGGAAAAATGAGGAGAGGGAAAAGTAGAAAAATTGAAGGGGAAGTAGAGGAAGTGAGGGGAACATAGAGAAGGGGAAATAATTGGAAGTCAGGAGAGGGGGAGGTAGAGGAAGAAGAAATTGGGGAAAGAATGAGTATTGAACGACTTAATTAACGTTTTCATAGGCAACGAAACCCTTTTTTATACTTTGACTATTTTTTTATTTAAGAATTATTATTTATTTAAGAATTATTATTAATTATTATTAATTGTCAAACTGGTTGAAAATTCATCTTTGTGGGCTGAAAATTCAACTATTTAGTTAAACATTCACCTATTTGGGAAAAAATGAACTATTTAGTTAAAAATTCAACTATTTTCTTGAAAATCGTCCCTTTAGCTTATAGGTTCACCTATTTGGTCGTAAATACAATTATTTGGTTGAAAATTTATCTTTGTAGATTGAAAATGCAACGATTTTGCTAAAATGTCATCTTATTTTTAGAAAATTCAGCTTCTTTGTGGAAAATTCATTTTTTTAGATAAAAATTTCGTCCTTTTTAATTGAAAATTCATCTTTCTTGGTTGAAGATTCAACGTTCTTCTTCAAAATTAGTCTTTTTAGCTTGAAGACTCAACTATTTTGTATTGAAAAGGCAACTGTTTGGTCTGAATTTAATTTTTTGTTTTTTAAAAATTCAACTTAATTTATTTCTGAATTTATTTAATTTTTGTTTAAATTTTTGTTAAGTTTTATTTAAATTAATATTCCTAATTTATTTCTTAATTTTGCTGAAAAATCGCCCTATTTTCCCTGTTTTGACATTTAGAATTTTGAGCTGTGAAGTCTGTTGAAATATTATGTTTGTATGTCTTTTTCTTAGGCGTTTATAAACTGAAATCGAAGAAAATTTTTTGAAAATTTTGGAAAAAGTATTCAAAATACCATGACGTAATTTCTGAATGGCACCTTTCCAATCCCCTTTTCCAACTCCCCCAACTTTTCTGGAATAGACACTAGGGTGGTCCAAAAAAATTATTTTTTTGATTTTGTAAAGTCTCACCCCCTCGTTTTGTGTCTTTTGGTGAAAAAAAATTTAATAATTTTTTGAAATTAAAAAAAAAATTTTAGAGGTAGGTCACGACTTGTAAAGTACCCCAAAGTGTTAAAAAATCAGTAAGTCCTTCAATTTTAAAAAGAATCGTAAAAACTTTACAACGATGAATTTTCCGATTTTTTAAAGTCCAAATAGTTGAATCTTCAACTAAAAAAATCAATTTTCAATTGAAGAAAAATTAATTTTCAACCAAAGTGATGAATTTTCAACTAAAGTTATGAATCGTCTATTAGAATAGTGGAATTTTACACCAAAATGATAAATTTTCAAATAAAACGATGAATCTTTAAACTAGAATAGTTGAGTTTCTAACCATGATGATTAATTTTCGACCAAAAAAGACTAATTTTCAAGAAAATACAAGAATTTTAAATTAAAAACGATAGATTTTCAGCCAAAAGTTAAATAGTTAAATTTTCAGTTAAAAAAGTTAATTTTCAATCAAAGAGATAAATTTTTAACTAAAATTATGGAATATACAAGTGAATTATTTAAATTTTCGTTTAAAAAATTGATGCTCAACCGAAAAAAAAACAATTCTTTAACATAATAATTAAATTTTCAACCGAAATATTTCAACTTTCAGTAAAAAAAATTGAATATTGGAATTTTCATACAAAAAGATGAATTGTCAACCAAAAATTGAATAGTTAAATTTTTAGCTGAAGAAATTAATTTTCAACCAAAACGATGAATTTGCAACGAAAAAGGTGAATTTTCAAGTAAAATGATGGATTATTTAAATTTTAAGTAAAAAAAATTAATTTTAAACTAAAAAACGAAATTAATAAAAAATCTAGTTGATTTATCTAATTTTTAAGTGTCTTTTCTGAATTTTATGAAAGTAAAATGAAAATTCAAGTGGCAAATTATATAAAAAATTTTATTATACAAATATAAAAATTTGTGCCCTTAAAATAAACATTTGTCCCCATTTCACCCTTAATAATCCGTAAAAAATTACATTTTCTTCCTTTAAAACTTTTTCTGTCAATATATATAATATATATATTGAATTTATGAATATTATTTTTCTGATTTTTTAAATTCTTACGCCCTCATTTTGTGTCTTTTGGTAATTTTTTGAGATTTAAAAAAAAAATTTTATAGGTAGGGCGCAACCTTTAAAATATCCCAAAGTGTTACAAATTCAGTAAGTCCTTGAATTTTAAAAATAATCGGAAAAACTTTACAACGATGTTGTAAAACTACCATGTGAGCAATACGAATGTCTTTTCTGAATTTTATGAAATTAACATGAAAATTTAAGTGGCAAATCATATAAAAAAATTTATTATACAAATAAATTTATTATACAAACAAATTTATTATAAAAAAAGAGACGAACTTTTAACAAAATACATAAATTTTCGATCAAATTGTTCATGTTTCGAGCCGAAAATACGAACTTTCTACAAAACATTTGAATTTTCAACCACTCAGTTGAATTTTCAACAAAATAGTTAAATTTTCAAGCAAAAGATAAATTTTCCACTAAGAAGATTAATTTTCTACTAAAAAAGATAAATTCTCAACAAATTACATAAATTTCTAATCAAATAGTTAAATTTTGCAACCAAGAAGGTTAAGTTACTACCAGAAAAGACGAATTTTCAACAGAAGACATATATTTTTAACCAAATGGTTCACTTTTCTACCAAGAAAGACGAATTTTCAACTAAATAGTTTGAACCATGGATGTGATGTTATCCCAAATTTATTTGAATAATTTTTACTCTAAATTTTTTTCGTTTCTAAAAATTTTCAACAAAATTATTGAACTTTCAAGAAAAACAGACAAATTTTCTATAAAACCGTCGAATTTTCAAACCGAGAATATGAATTTTCAAGAAAAAAGTTAATTTACAATCAATCAGTTAAAATAGTGAAATTTATAGTTTGAAAAATAAAGTTTTAACAACAATTACTGAATTTCCAACAAAAAAATGTAATAGTTGATATTTTAACAACAGAATATTTTAGTTTAAAATGAAAAGTAGTTGGATTTAGCCGACAAAAATTAATTTTCAACAAAATACTTGAATCCTCAACTAAAACATATTAATTTTCAACTAAACAGTTGCATTTTAAACAAAAAAAAAATGTTTTTTTTTTTACCAAGAAAGATAAACTTTTAACAAAATACATCAATTTTCAACAAAATAGTTAAATTTTAGGTTAAAAAATTAATTTTTAACAAAAAATAAACTAATTTTCAACTAAAATTATGAATCTTAAAAAAAACTTTTAGGAAAGTAGTTCAACTTTCAATTAAGAAGTGAAATTTTCAACCTAAAAAGATGATTAGTTAACGAAGAATGTAATAGTTGATATTTCAACAAAAAAAAGATTTTAATTTAAAATAAAAAAAACAGTTAAATTTAACCAACAGGAACGAAATTACAACGAAATTCTTGAATCCTCAACTAAGACAGATGAATTTACAACCAAAAAGTAGCATTTTTAAACAAAATAGATGAAATTTCTTACAAAAGAGATGAAATTCTCACAAAAGTGAGGAATTTTCAATTGAATAGATAGTATTTTACCAAAAACATCAATTTTCAACCCAGAAGATTAATTTTCTGTCGAAAAAGACGAATTTTCAACAAAATACAGAAATTTTCACAAATAGTTAAAGTTTCTACTAAAAAAAGATCAATTTTTAATCAAAAATATAATGGTTAAATGTTGTGTTAAAAAAAATTCATTTTCACAAAAAAAAAAACTAATTTTCAAAAAAATACATGAATTTTCTACCAAATTGTTCACTTTTCGCCAACAAAAAAAACGAATTTTCAACAAAAAACATATTTTACATTTTGAAAAAATAGAGGTATAAATATAGAGGTAGGGCATGTCCTTGAATTTTAAAAGGTATTGTAAAAACTTTACAACGATGATGTAAAACTACCATGTGAGCAGTACAAGGCCTGACAAATTTTTAAAAAAATTAATTCACCCCCAAATTTGCGAAAACTCACCCCTTAAGACACTTGAAAGTAATTTTTAAGAGTCTTTTCTGAATTTTATGAAAGTAACATGCAAATTTAAGTGGCAAATTATATAAAAAAATGTATTATACAAATATGAAAAGTAGTCTCCTTAAGGCTATGTTACGAGTGGGTCACGTGACCGGATTCCTACCTTACCGACACTTTTTTCAAAATCAACTTACGTTCACACGAAACGTGATATCGACTTGAAAATTTGGGATAATAAATAAGAAGCGCTAAGATAGGCGGCTCTGGTCCTAAATTTTTATAATTATGAAAACATTTCTTTTGTAAATAATTTTTGTTTGTTTTTTTCATGATTATTAAAATTTGGAACCAGAGCCGCCTTTCTTAGCGCTTCTTATTTAATATCCCAAATTTTCAACTCGATATCGCGTTTCGTGTGAACGTAAGTTGATTTTGAAAAAAAGTGTCGGTAAGGTAGGAATCCGGTCACGTGACCCACTCGTAAGATGGCCTTAAAATAGAAATTTTTCCCCTTTTCAAACCCAATAATCCATAAAAAATTACATTTTCTTTCTTCAAAACTTTTCCTTTCAATATATATAATATATATTGAATATATATATGGTATAGAAAGAAAATGTATTTTTTATGGATTATTGGGGGTGAAAAGGGGAAAAATGTTTATTTTAAGGGGACTATTTTTTATATTTGTATAATACATTTTTTAATATAATTTGCCACTTAAATTTTCATTTTACTTTCATAAAATTCAGAAAGGACAAATAAAAATTACTTTTTAGTGTCTTGAGGGGTGAGTTTTGGCATAGTTGGGGGTAAATTAATTTTTTTTTTTAATTTTCTCAGGCTTCGTACACATGGTAGTTTTACATCATCGTTGTAAAGTTTTTACGATTCTTTTTCAAATTGAAGGACTTACTGAATTTTTAACACTTTGGGGTACTTTAAAGGTCATGCCCTACCTCTAAACATTTTTTTAAAAATCTCAAAAAATTAGGAAAACTTTTTTTTTCACCAAAAGACACGAAATGAGGGGTGAGACTTTGAAAAATCAGAAATAGTATATTATGCACCTAGGGGGAGAAAAAGTGCCTCTCCCCCTTGGACGAGAGGCACTCTCCCCCTTTATGGAAATTTTCGGTCATTTATGGTAATTTTACAGGTAAATATGGTAACTTATCCAAAATTCATTAAAAAAAATTTCCGGAAATTTATGAAAAATTTTGGTCATTTATGGTAATTTTAAAGGTAAATATGGTAAATTAGCAAAAATTCATTTTCAAAAATTTCCATAAATTTCCGGAAATTTATGAAAATTTTCGGTCATTTATGGTAATTTTACATGTAAATATGGTAATTTAGCCAAAATTCATTTTAAAAAATTTCCATAAATTTCCGGAAATTTATGAAAATTTTCGGTCATTAATGGTAATTTTACAGGTAAATATGGTAATTTAGCCAAAATTCATTTTCAAAAATTTCCATAAATTTCCGGAAATTTATAGAAATTTTCGGTCATTTATGGTAATTTTACAGGTAAATATGGTAATTTAGCCAAAATTCATTTTAAAAAATTTCCATAAATTTCCGGAAATTTATGAAAATTTTCGGTCATTAATGGTAATTTTACAGGTAAATATGGTAACTTATCCAAAATTCATTAAAACAAATTTCCGAAAATTTTCATAAATTTCCGGAAATTTATGAAAAATTTTGGTCATTCATGGTAATTTTAAAGGTAAATATGGTAACTTAGCAAAAATTCATTTGCAAAAATTTCCATAAATTTCCGGAAATTTATGAAAATTTTCAGTCATTTATAGTAATTTTACAGGTAAATATGGTAACTTATCCAAAATTCATTTAAAAAAATTTCCATAAATTTCCGGAAATTTCCGGAAATTTATGGAAAATTTCGGTCATTTATGGTAATTTTACAGGTAAATATGGTAACTTACCATGGATTGCCCAAAATTCATTTTTAGAGATTTCCATAAATTTCCGGAAATTTATGAAAAATTTCGGTCATTTATGGTAATTTTACAGGTATATATGGTAACTTTCCATAAATAACCGCAAAATTCTATTATCTGCAACCAAAATTTCCTCACAGTTTTTACGGTGAGTGGGCTGATAACCATAAAATGCGAGCTCATAGATGCATAATTTTCTTTATTCACCTCTGACGTCACTTTTTAGTCCCTAGGGAGTAAAAAGTAGAGCTTTAGCCCCGCTTCATAGGCGTCGAAAAGGGCTGAAATCATGCATGTGTCATAAAAAATAATTTCTTTGGACCACCCTAAAGCCTTTTTTTTGACTAAAAAAAAATTAATTTTCAAATAAGATGATGAACACGACTCATGTCAACCCTTTGCAATTTTATGGTTCAGAGATAGTTCGGACAGAACCGTACTGACTTATAGTAGTCTTTAAAATCCCGACGAACTCGGTAATTACAGGAGAATTCATTGCTACATTTTATAGCGAGGAGGCAATAAAGTCAACCTTTGATACAGCGACATAGCCTGAAAGTCGTAAATTGGATAGCAAACCATTTTACTAATTCAAAATAATCTATTTAAAGGCTTTTGAACTCTTTTCTTCTCCATTTCCCCCAGGAAATTCTCCCTTTATTTCCTCAAATTCAATTTTAGGATTATTCTTCTAAAATATTTTTAAAAATTAATTTAAAAAAGTTTTAGAGCCCTTGAGCGTCTTTTTATATCTTCAAGTGAGAATATGAGCTCTAGCTCGAGACTATTGTCGTAAAAAGCAAAAAGTTTTCAGAGCGCTCCTCGTAAAATATAGCTTATTATAAGCACCAATATCTTGGTCATAAATGTCAAAATGTTCACACCATTTTAATGTCATTTTTAATAGTTACTCTGAGGTCGTATTTTTGATGCAGTAAAACATTCTTTTTAGGAGGAAGTGTAATTTTGTTATTTGCGAAGATACAATCTCAGACTTCATAGTCCCCTAGGGACTTTGACATTTTTTTATAAAAAAAAAAATTGTAAAATCTTTTAAGCAGCTTAAGATTTTCTAGTAATGAAAATGCATTAAAAAAGAAGAAAATGAAAGAATGGGAAATAGATGAGCAGCATAATTTGAAAATCACAATTTATGAGTTTATCTATTTTTACAAGGAATCTGTATTATCATCAGAGAATAACAGAAATTTTTAACGTCTTTTCAGACTAGATGGAAATATGAATTAAAAATTATTTTAATTAATTTTTTCTGAAAAAAGATTTTATCCTTTCGCTCCGCTGGGAAACGTACCACAGAACTTCCGATTTCCGGTCGGGTGCTTTCCCATTAAGCTACTAGAGAGATAGAGAGAAGAAACTTTTTTCAGAAAATATAAGCATTATTTTGCAAGGTGGTACATATCAAATTTTCAAGTAATATGTATTATCATCAGAGAATAACAGAAATTTTTAACGTCTTTTCAGACTAGATGGGAATATGAATTAAAAATTATTTTAACGAGAATGACAATTTGGAAACAATAGTGCCTTTTTAATTTTGCTTCATTAAGATTTTTTTCATTTTTCTCTAGAAAATTTCTATCCGCAGAAAGGCCTCAAACGGAAAAAATTATCTAGTACTTTTTGAAGGAGTTTTTAATCTTTTAGTAATAATAGAATTTTCAACCAAAGAGGACGGAGAAAAAAATAGTTAAATTTTCAAAATAAAAGAAGATTAATTTTCCATGAAAAATGGAATAGTTCAGTTTTTAGTTCCAAAAATTAATTTTCAATCAAAAATAAAAGGAATTTTCAAGAAAATAATCAATTTTTTTTTACCAAAGAGATGAATATTCAACTAAAATGATGAATCTTAAAAAAAAAAGATTTTTTATAAAGAAGTTCAAATTTCAACCAAGTGTTTAAATTTTCAAGCAAAATCAAAAAACGATTTTAATTTTATACAAAAAATAGTTCAATTCAAAAAGAAAGACGAATTTTCAACAAAAGAGTTAAATTTTCAACTAAAAAATATTTTTCAGTCAAGAGAGAAAAAAACTTGAAACCAATTATTGAATTTTCAAGCCAAAAATATGAATTTTCTAAAAACGCAATTTTCAAAAGAAAAAGATCAATTTCAACCAATTAGTTGAATAGTTTATCAAAATAATAGAATTTCTAAACCCAGAAAGACCATTTTTTAACAAAAAATTTGAATTTTGTAAACAAAAAGGTAAAATTTCTACCGAAAATTTAATAATTAAATTTTCAGTTAAAAAAAAAGAATTTAAAAAAAGTTCTTTTCAACCAGAAAATATGAATTTTCAACCAAAAATTTAATTGTCAACCAAACAGTTGTATTTTGACCAAAAAAGAAGAAGTTTAAAACCAAAAAGACAAATTTCAATAAAAGAGTGGAATTTTCAACCAAAAAAGATTTTCCAGGCAGGAGAGAAAAACATTTTCCAGAAACTTGTTGAGAACGAATTTTATACAAAGAAGTTGAATTTTCTACCAAAATAAATAAATAATAGAATTTTCAACCCAGAAAGACAAATTTTGAACAAGAATTTTTGAATATAAAAGATACATTTTAAACAAAAAATGGAATATTTAAATTTTTTGTTAAAAAATAAATTTTCCACAAGAAAAGAAAACGGATTTTTTATCAAAGTGGTTAAATTTTCAACGAGAAAATAGAATTTTTCAACTAAAATGATGAATCTTCTACAAAACAGTTGAATTTTCAAACCGAAAATATGAATTTAAAAAAAAAAATCATTTCCCACTAGATAGTTGAATTTGGAAACAAAAAAGATAAACTTTGAACCAAAAATGAAATAGTTGAATTTTTAGTTGAAAAAATTGATTTTAAACCAAAAAGAACCAAATTTTCCACAAAATGGTTAGAGTTTCAGCCAGAAAGATTAATTTAAAAAAATGAATTTTCAAACATAATGATGAATTTTCTACCAAAAAATATGAATTTACAATAAATTAGTTAAATCCCCAACAGAAAGAGAATAATTTTCAACCAGTCACAATTTTAATACAAAAAATTAAATTTATACTAAACGAGATGAATTTTCAAACCCAAAAGACAAATTTTCAATTAAAAAAGACATTTCAGTTAAAAAAGGAAATCAATTTTAATCAAATAGTTGAATTTTCATACCAAAAAGATGAATTCTCTACAGAACAGTTGTATTTTCAATTCAAAAATATAATTCAGAAAAAGTTTATTTTCATCCAGAAAAGTTTAATTTTATACGAAAATAATAGAATTTTCAACCCAGAAAGGCAAATTTTCAAAAAGGCTGTTGAATTAAAAAAAAAAAGATAAAATTTCAACAAACTATGTGAAACTTAAATTTTCAGTTAAAAGAATTTTTTTCAACCAAAAACAGATAAATCTTCAACTAAATGATCGAGAATTTTCAAACAAAAAAACTTCAATTAAAAACAGTTGAATTTTCAACAAAAGAATTAAATTTTCAGCCAAATAGTAGAATTTTTAACCAAAAAATATAAATTCTCAACCAAAAATATAATAGTAGACTTTTTAATTAAAAAGAATTAACTTTTAATAAAAAAATATTACTTTTCTACCTAAAGATGAATTTTAAATCCAAAAGAACGAATTTTCCATCCAAAAAGACGAATGCTCAACAAAACAGTTGAATTTTCGACCAAAAAAGATGACTCTTTAACAAAATAGTTGACTTTTTAACAAAATAATAAAATTTTTAACCAAATAGTACATTTGTTATTGAGATAAATCAATTTTCGACTATGAATTTAATAGTAGATTTTTCAATCAAAATAATTTAATTTCAACGAAAAATAGTTGGATTTTAACATGGAGTTTCTTATTCAGTTTGTATTTACGAAGGGCGACCGTCAATTGTAAATTTTAGTTTCGGTTGATAATTTTTTTAATGAAACCTGAGTATTAATTAATTTGCCAAATCAGTAATATGCCCTTTTTTTGTCGTTTTCGAAAAAATCTACTTTGAAATATTCGCTACACGTCATATAGAGTTTGGTGAAAAACAATTCGACTCTCGCTGCGTACACTTTTTTATTTTTTAATTTATTATTTATTAAAATGTTTAGAAATATGATTTCTTTCAATAATCTTCCAAAATTCGGCAAAAAATTTTGTCATGCCTTTTATCAGGGAATAACTGACTTTTTTAACTTTAGCATGGTTTTCGCAAACAAATAATTTTTTTAAGAATGTTAATAATTTTTGTCGTACTAGTCAACAATCATATTTAAAATTGTAAGTACTGACTAAAAATTCTGATTAAAAATAATAATATTAATATCATTTTTAAGAAACGAATTTCTTTTCAAAAAACATGATAAAGTTGAAAGAAGTCAGTTTTTCCCTAAAAAAAGGCATTACAAAAATTATCACCAGCACAATTGTTGAAGGAAATAATATTTACAAACATTTTAATAAATAAGAAATAAAAAAATAAAAAAAGTGTTTGGCTGCGAGAGTCGAACACGCGACCTTCCGGCCATGAAGCAGAAGCGCTACTACCTGAGCTACCAGCCGATGGGAATTGTTTTTTTGCCGAACTCTGTATATGACGTGGAACGAAGAAACCAGCCTTAGGGCCGAAAATGAGTTTACGAGAGAAAGCAAATCAAAGTGAAAGGAAGACGAACAGGTATAGCAAAGTGAAAACCGGAAAATCGATTTTTTGGTCCTAAGGCTGGTTTCTTCGTTCCACGTCACATACGACGTGTGGCGAATATTTCAAAGTCGATTTTCTCGAAAACGACGAAAAACCCTGGCGAAAGTATCGAATAGGAACTCCTTCCGAACCAATCCGAATGTCATCCAAATCATTCCGGAATCTGTATCCGAACCAATCCGAGTTAATTCGAACCAATCCGAAAAAATTTCTACATTTCGTTCGATCAAAATCGGTCAAAAATTAATCCGACTCAATCCGGTTCAATCCGAACTTCCAATCTGAATAAATCCGAACCTAATTTTCAATCCGAATGAATCCGAACTCGGATTGACCTAAAACGATTTTCAATCCGAATGAATCCAATTCAATCCGAACTCGGATTCATTCAGATTCATTCGGATTGAAAATTCAGTGTATATCAATCCGAGTTCGGATTGATTCGGATTCATTTGGATTGAAACTTTGGTTCGGATTTATTCGTTTTGGAGTTCGGATTGAACCGGATTGAGTCGGATTAATTTTTAAAAGATTTGGGTCAAACGAAATGTAGAACTTTTTTCAGATTGGTTCGAATTGACTCGGATTGGTTCGGATACAGATTCCGGAATGATTCGGATTGGTTCGGAAGGAATTTCTATCCGATACTTTCGCCAGGGAAGTGCATATTACTGCTTTGGCGAATTAGTACTCATGTAATAAACTTTAATTGAAAAAAGGGAAGTTTCTTGAAAACAGGGGCAAAAAGAGGAATTCCTTAAAAAAGGTGAAAATATGGGAATAGTGTAAAGAGTGCAAAGTGTGCATTACATATTGAAAAGACGAGCGATTTCTTACCTTGAAATCTTAATTCATCGGCTCCAGAAAGTCGATAAATCGCCTGCTTTGCTGGCGGTTCTGCTATGGCTGCTGCAACACGAGCCCCTATGTGACATCTGATTGATTTACTAGTTGTGAATAACGCACGATTATTGCGCTCCGGCCTCAGCACAATGATGTATAATTTTGGCAGAAATAGGAATATCAGTGTAACCGATGCACTCAGGGTCACACACATACACATCGTTATTACCTAAAACAAATATTCTCTCTTAAAAAAAATTCTTTTCAAAATCATTTCATTATTATTTCGACGCCTCCATTCCATACCGCTCCAAGTCGTGTTTAGGCGGTGTACAGCGCCACGTCGAGTTTGATCGATGTACAGCTTCAAGTCGTGTGTATAAGCATAGGACCTGGAGCTATATAAAGGTCATGTGCGACGGAAAGCTGTACACCGCCTAAACGCTACGTGGCGCAGTACACCGCCTAAACACGACCTGAAACGGTATGGAAGGTAGGCGTCGATTTAAACTTGTAAAAAATGAACGATTTTAAATTCGAAGTCTTTTAGTATATACAGAGATCACAGTTGGTCCCCTATTCCCCTTATTACCGCTATATTTCGAAACATTCCCTATAATCCCTATATTTAGACGTCTCCATTCCATACCACTCACGTCGTGTTTAGGCGGTGTACAGCGCCACGTCGCGTTTGGTCGCTATATAGCTCCAAGTCGTGTGTATGAGCATAGGACCTGGAGCTATATAACGGTCACACGCGACGGAGAGCTGTACACCGCCTAAACGCTACGTGGCGCAGTACACCGCCTAAACACGACCTGGAGCGGTATGGAATGTAGGCGTCGATTTAAACTAGACAAAAAAGAACAATTTTCAATTCAAAGTCTTTTACTATATTCAGGGATCACAGTTGGTCCCCTATCCCCC
>CAKNYM010050853.1:30259-41716 GCA_932195095.1 Andricus curvator
TGAGGCCTACATTCCATACCGCTCCACGTCGTGTTTAGGCGGTGTACAGCGCCACGTCGCGATTGGTCAAACACGACGTGAGAAGAAGGCTCTGGGGATGCTGTTGCGTGAGATCAGGGGGCTGAAGGAGGACGTAAGGGGGACTAAGGAGCAGATGGAAAGCATGAGCGAGGACTTGAGAATCAGAGACGAGAAAGGGGAAAAGGAGGTGAAAGAGCTGAGGGAGAAGGTCGAAGGATGAGAGAGGGAGGTGGTGGCAGTAAGGAAGGAAAAAGAAGTTAAAGTAAAGCAGATGGAAGAGGAGATTAGAGTGTGGAAGGAAAGGACGGAAAAAGACTCGAGAAGGTAGAGGGCAGGTCGGAAATGGAAGGAGATGACAGGGGGGAGGGCGAGAAGAAAGGATGAGGGCAATGGAATTGGGAATGGAGAGAAAAGAGAAGGCAGACAGAAGAAATAATATTGTGATAAGAGGGTTAAAGCTGAAGAGCGGGGTAGAAAGGGAGGGCATGGAAGCGCTGCTACAGAGCATAGGGTGTGTTAAAGGCATGGTAGGAAAAGTTAGGCTGGTGGGGAGAAAGGAGAAGGAAGTGGCTGTTGTGGAGTTGGAGACTTGGGAAGAAAAGTTGTGGGTAGTGCGAAATAAAAGTAAGGTAAAGGATGAGGGAGTTTTCATCGATAACTATTTGACGAGAAAGGAAAGGGAGATGCAGAGAATGCTGAACGACAGGGCTAGGAGGGAGAGGAGCGAAGGGAGATCGACGAAGGTAGGGTATCGGAAAATAAAAGCAGAAGAAAAAATGTGGGTGTGGGACGAGGAGAAAGAGGTGTTAAAGGAAGTGCAAGGGAATTTGTTTCGTAGGAAGTAGGGGGCTGGGGGTAATTCAGGGTGGAGGAGTAGTGAAGGTGCTGTACAGGAACGTAGCAGGGGTAAAGAAGAAGGATGAGGAGTTCTGGAGGTATATCCAGGAATTTGATTTTTTGGGACTGGTAGAGACGTGGGTAGAAAAACAGGAATGGGATAGAATTGAGCCAAAGCTGCCAAGGGGGTATAGGTGGAGACACCAGGAGGCGGTCAGAGTGGAGAAGGAAGGAAGGGGTAGTGGGGGAATTATAACGGGGTTAGAGATGGATTAGATGAAGAAGTGCATGGAGAGGGAGAGGGGGAGGAAGTGCAAATGAGAGTAGTGAATATAGGAGGGGTAACGTGTAAGTTTGTGACAGTGTACAATAAGGACGGGATGGAAAGAATTGAAGAAAGGGTGCAAGAATTGCTAGGCGAAAGAGAGGAGGGTAAGGTGGTACTGGGTGGGGACTTTAATACGAGGATGAGGAGGGAAGGGGGCCTTTATAGGGGAGGGGTGAGCTTTGAAAGGAAATCGAAGAATAAGATAATAATTCAGGAGAGGGAGATTCTAAGGGACTGGTTGGAGGATAAAGGCTGGGCGGTGGCGAATGGTATGGCAACAGGGGACTGAGAGGGAGCATACACATATGTAAGTAAGGTAGGGGTATCGGTGATAGACTATGTAGTCATGAATATGTAAGGGTGGGAAGAGACAGAGAGATTCGCAGTGGAAGGGAGGGTAGAATCAGACCATCAGCCATTAGGGTTGTGGATAAAGGGTAAGTGCGGCGGAAGTCAAGGTGGGAATGAAGTATCAACGGGGGAGGGGGTGAGCTGGACGAGGGAGGCGATAAAGAAGTATAAGGAGCAGTTAGAGAAGGTACGCTTTGAAGGGAAGTCGGTGGAAGAGATATGGGAGGATTTAAAAGAGAAAGTGAAAGGGTGCATGCAAAAGAAGGTATTCAGAAAGAAGAAAAAAGGAATGGTGAAGCCGTGGTGGGATAGGGAATGTAAAAAGATGAAAAGGAAGGTGAAGAGGAACACAAGAAGTGGAAAGAGGGTACTGCGAAAAGGGAGGAGTACGTAGAAATGAGGAAGGGGTTTAGAATGATGTGTAAGAAGAAAGAACAGGAAAAGGAGAAAGATCTGAAAGAGGAGTTGAGAAGTGTTAAGACAGAGGGGGACGTCTGGAAGATAAAAAAATAGGTTTAGGAAGCGTAGAGTGGGGATAAGCGAGAAGACAGGGAGTGAGGAGTGGAGGGAGGGGGGAAGTAAGCTGGTTAAGGAGTTTTGGTAGGAGAAGGAGAACAGGAGAGGGGATGGGAAGATGGAGGTTGAAAGGGAAAGGTATTTCAGAACGAATGGACTGCAGATGGATGAAGTGAGAAGGATGTACGAGGAAGGAAGGTATATGAGATGGTTAAGAAAAACGGCATGGAGAGAGAGAAGACAGCAGGGGAAGAGAGAATAAGAGAGTCAAGTTCTAACGGGAACTATGTGTGGATTATGCCAAGGGCGAGAGCGCAATATTTGTGTGAAAAAGGAGAGAAAGGAAGTCAGGAGCGAGGATGAGATGTGGGTGCATGGAGGGTTTTAATAGGTTCTGGCGTTCTAGGGAGAAGAGGATGTGTTAACTGTGTGGGAAGGGGGATGCAAGAGTAGAGCACTGATTGGAGGAGTGAGTGCATGGAGGTGGAAAGGAGTGGGATAAGCATGGAGGTACTGATGCATGGCAGGGGAGACAAAAGGGCAGTGTCATGGGTGAAGGAGGTGTTGGGTAAGATGGAGAAGAAGAGAAGGAAGGAGGAACAGGAATGGAGAAGGAAAGATTGTAAATAGGAGAGGAAGTAGATATAAGAATCTGTAAATATTGTAAATAGTATACAAGTATTAGGTATTAGCGGCGGAGGCAGAGTTTGGCAATGCGAGGCAAAGAGAGAAAGTAGGGACATGCGTGCGAGGCGAGGCGAAGCGAGGAAGGCAAGGCGATAAGAGCGAGCTGTCTTAGAGATAAGGTATGGATGGATATTAGTTTTTAAGGGTTAGTTTAAAGAAAATTCTGTAAAAACATGGAATGTAGAAGCAAGTCAATTTTTTAAGGCCAGCAGGCTGAAACATAAACGTTTATCTATCTATCTATATATTTAAAATTCGCATTCTTGATTAAATTTGAAATAGAGAAGAAGTATACCCGGTGTTTGCTTTTTTTACTCAAGAAAACGTTTTTACTTCTCGTAATGGTTATGCCGATTTTATTTCTGATGCCTGTTGCTGATATATTACTTCCTGAAGAAAAAAACGCTTATTGCTTTTGCACAGCGGAAGTTTATATTCAAGTGATACAAGAAAGACGGCAAATAATTTTGCTGATACTGCAAATAACTTCTCCAGTTGATCAATACATTTTCATTCAGAAAATTAATTTTTCTTAGCAATGATTAAATTATTATTTATTCTAATTCAAAGATTTTTTTCATGTCTAATTTTAGTACCAATAGGATCTAACATCGCAGATGAGGGGCCATCGATTAATTATGTAACACATTTTTACCAATTTTTTACCCTTTGCCTAAAAAATCGTCCCCCCCCCGCATATGTTACGTAATTTTTTCAAATATTTTCAAACATGTCTTATTAAATAAAATTTCGTTACTTACTACCCGAGACATATGAATGGAAAATCTATACAATTAAATTAATTTCAATTTTAAATCTATGAAATTGAGTAATTTTTAGTTTCAAATTTTCAAAATTGAACTATTAAAAAAAGACATTCAGAATTACATGTTTCTAAATTTAAAAAATCAAGAACTGAAGAAGCTTCAATGGTAAATCTTGAAAATTGAAGAATTTTCCATTATAAATCTTCAAAATTGAACTACGTATTATAAAAAACGTTCAAAATTACATCATTTTAAACTATAATAACAATTACAACTATTATAATATATTATATTATTATATAATATAACTATTATAATAACTTTTATACAATATAGAAATTCAAAACTGATGAATCTTCAATTGTAAATCTTAAAAATTGAAGAATTTTAAGTTGCAAATTGTTAAAATTGAAGAATTTGAAATGGTAAAATTTCAAAATTGAACTATTCCAAAAAAGAACGTTCAAAATTACTTTAAAATATAGATCTTGAAAATTGAATAATTTGTAATTCTATATTTTCAAAATTCAAAAATTTTCAATTGTAACTCTTCAAAATTTTAGAACTTTAATTTTGAAAATTTACAAAATCAAAATTATGCAAATTTCAAGTTTTAAAATAAAAAATTCTGTAATTCTAATGACTTATATTAGAAATTTCTTTAATTTGGAATATTCAAAAATAAAAACTGTTGACTTTCTATCTCCAAAATCATCCAAATTTAAGCATTTTTATTTAGACATTTTTAAAATTGAAGAGGTTTCAATTGTAAATCTTTAAAATTGAACTATTCAAAAATATATATTTTTTTAAATGAAAGCATCTTTTTCTGAAGGTATGTTTTTTAAGAATATCTTATTATGATATAAAATCCCAAACAACATTTTTTTTTGCTTCCAAGTCCTTCTGGGATAAAATTTATATTCAAATAAAAGTTACAGATTACTAAAAGCTGATTGAAACTAAAATTAAATTTCGATGAAAGTAGATGTAGCTATTTACTTATTTATTTTTAATTTAGATTATTAATTATATTTTATATTTTTTCAAATTTAAGCATATATTTTAATTTGATAATTGGGCAATCAAAATAAAAAAACATGTTATAAGCGAGATATTTTTGCTAGTTTTTTTTTACTACTAAAAATCTCCAATTATTTAATATATTTCTGAAGTTCATTTTGAAGAGAAAATTCTGCACTTACGTGAAGAATTTTTTCTAAAAGTCATTTTAGTGAATCGTAAAATTAAAATTTTTCTAGATTTTTAGATAAGTTAAACGTGAACAAAAATAATGAGATTATACACTTTAAACAAATTTTTAATCAAGTCACTTAACTTTATATTTTTAACAACAATTCAGAAGATTAAAATTCTTTACTAAAGTTTTTAGTTATTTTTACTTCCTGTTTAATTTACCCTCAAATCTAGAAAAGTAGATGACCAAATCTAAGGGTGTGTTTATTAAATAATGAAAAGCCCGATAAAGATAGAAAGTATTGAATAATTTTGGGGGCAGTAGTAATTTCAAAAATTGTAAAAAAGACTTTGTTTTTATATGGAAATGATGAAAAATATAAATAAATATAAATGATGGAAAAAATAAAAATACTAATCCAATGATACCCATATTGAAGTCTTTACTATATTATTTCTAGTCTTTACTATTATTTACTATTATCTTTACTATTATTTTTTAATCATGGATTTTCTACAGGGCTGATTTGTTAAAAATATTACATACCCCCCCCCCCTCTTATTTAAAAGATTGTAACATTTTCCTGAACAACCCCCCTCCCCAAAAAAAAACCTGTTACGTAATTTATGGATGCTTTATATAGTAATAATAACCTTTTGATTGATTGAATAATTACCTTTGATTGACTGCCGAAATATATTGGCACAAAGGCCACCCAAATTACGCAGGTGGTGTACATTGCAAAGCCGATGAACTTTGCCTCGTTGAAATTTTCTGGAACATTGCGAGTTTTTACAGCGTATAGGGTACAAAGGCCTAATAATAGGGCATCGAAAGCGAAAGGAGATAAAACAGCCCTATAGGTCGTTGCACAGGTGAGGACCGCTCTGTGAGTGGCGGGGAATTCTAAAAGTGGCATTGGAGGATCTATCAAGAGCATCGATGATACCACCGCCACCTCTATCATTATTAAAATACAGGTTATCACTACCTGCAAAAAAAATTTTGTTAAAATATTCCACAATTTAAATTGAAAGACCCGAGGGGTCAACCACTAGCGATTTTGATGTACACCTCAGTTCTAGAATTCAAGAGATTTCAAAAGAATTCAATGGAATACAAAGAATTCAAAGAAGACGCTAATTAAGTTGTTCAAATTTCCCGCCTCTTCTATTACTCCCCTTCTCTCCTCTCCTATCATATCTAATCCTATCTTATTATCCCCTTTCCATCACGTTCCCTCCCCTCTCATCTACCCTTTCTCTACTCCGCCTACTACCCTCCAGTCTACTACATTCTCTTCCTTCCCATACTACCTCTACTTTCCATATACTCTGTTGATTCCCCTCCATATAGTTTCCCTCTTCTTCTATGCTTGCCACCACTCTAATACTTTCTCTACCCTCTACTTCCCTCCACCTCCCCACACTCTCCTATCCACCTTTAACTTCTCCTCATCCTCTACTTCCCCTCCCTTTCCAAAATTTCCCACTTCCCTCCTTTTTGCCCCTACTTCCATTACTTCTCATCTTCCCACACTCCACCATCCTTCCTTCACTTCCACACCCCTTCCATACTTGTCATAGCCTGTCCCCCCACTTTATTCCACTTGCCTCACTTCCCTTCTTTCCATCCATCTTTCCTCTCACTTGCTCTTCGCTCCGCCCGACTGACTTCAATCTTATGTCAAGGGAATGGAAAAGAAATCGCTAGCAATTTTGATGTGGACCTGAGTTCTAGAATTCAAGATAATTCAAAAGAATTCAAAACGAGTCGGCACCATTTAAGAGAATTACGTTTTTCAAATCCCCCCCTTCCATCTAATTCTCTTTCCCTCTCTTCTCTTCTCCTCTATCCTATCCCGTCCTCTCTAATCCTATCTTATCATCCACTCCCCATCACGTTCCCTCCCCTCGCAACTACCCATTCCCTACTGCTTCTACTACCCTTCACTCTACTACTTTCTCTCCAAGCCTACTTTCCCTATTCTTTCCTACTTCCACCACTCCACTAGTACTATCTATCCCCCTACTTCCCATCTCCTCTCCAAACTCCTCTATCATCCCTTCACTTTCTTTCCCTCTACACTTCCCCCTCCCAAACTTTTCCTCTTTTTCCCTACTTACTCATACTTTCCTTCCCCCTACTTCCCATATACTCCCTACACTCACCCATTTCTCCCTTCACTTCCCCACCCCACCCATGCTTTTCCTCTCTCCCAAATAATTCCGCTCCCTTCACTTTCCTTCTTCCAATCCACCACCCTCACTTTCTCTTCCCTCCCCGCCTACTCACTTCACTCTCACATCAATAGATTTCAAAAGAATTCACTAGCAATTTTGATGCAAACCTGAGTTATAGAATTCAGACTATTGAAATAATTCAAAAAAATTGAAAGGAATTCAAGTGGACTTTAAAAAAATAGTTGAAGTAGGTGCCACTTAAGACGTTTATTAAGTTGTTCAAATCTCCCCGCTCTATCTTCTTCTCTCCTATCCAACGCATCATGTCCCCTCCCTATTTCCCACCATTCTACTACATGCTCTCCCCTCCCCTACTTCCACTACTTCCCCTACTTCCCCTACTTCCCCTACTTTCCCTACTTCTTATCTACTCTCTACACTCCACCATACTACCTTCACTTCCCTTCCCCCATACTTCCCCTCTAACCAACCTAACTCACTTCCCCTTAGTGCTCCTCCCCTTACTTCCCCTTTTCTGATTCATCCCCCCTTTGACTTCCACATCCCTCCCACCGAATCGCGTCGGTGGGAGGAAATAAAAAATTATCAAGTTCTTGAACAGGTGATAATTCGCAATTTAGTTAAAACAATCAAATTTAATATTAATTAATAATGCTAGAATCCAGAAATGATTTCAATATTAGAGTATTGAAGAACTAACTAATAAAGTAAATTTAAAATAAGATGATATATTTTTTTTTAATCTGCCAAAAATCTGAGTGATTTGTTTGACTAAAAATTGTATATTGTATGCCTGTCGAAGTAAAAGAATTCATTAGTAGCGATTATTTAAATATATAATAAGTATTTTAATTTCAAAAACCGGCTTGAAGGACCCCTTATTATTATTTTTTTAATTCTGTCAAACACTCGAGTAATGTATTGACTTAGAAATATACAAACAACGATTATTCAAATCGAATAAACATTTTGTTTGAAATAACCTTCTTGGGGGACCCTTAAATATTTATTTAAAATTCTGCTAATGATCAGGAGTCATTTTGAGACAAAACAAAAGACTTTTTAGAGGTGCCAGTTGAGAAAAAAAAAATAAAGCCTTTTTCATCCACCCGAATTTGGTCTTTAGTCTTCAGTATTGGTTAATCAAGAATTACAAGAATTCAAAATAATGCAAAGAATTCAGAGGAATTCAGGGTGAATTGAAGACGAATTAAAAAGAATTGAAGATGAATTCAAAAAAATTTAAGGGAATTTAAAAGAATTCAAAGAGCTTAAAAATTTCCAGTTATTTCTGATGATTTCAAGTAAATTCAAAAATATTCAAGAGAATTCAAAAGGATTCAGCTGAATTCAGTAGTGGTTAACCCTTCGGAAAGGCGAATTTGTTAAAAATCAGAAAATGAGTTTATAGTAATTATAATATTAGAATCAGAAAAATTAATTAGTTCCTTACTTGGGCTGTAGCAGACATAAAAAGCATCTTTCGTTTTGGAAAGCGTTTTTTTGAGCCTGCCAATATCCTCGCGATTCTATTAGTTTTCGTAAATAAACTCGCGTATATCATTGCGAAACTAATTCCCGGCATCAGTCTACTTAAGGTACAAGATATAATTGCAGGTTTTGCTAAAATGGGAAAAACCTGGAAAAAATTCATAATATTAATAAAGTTATATAAACACGAATTAATTAATTAAATTAATTAATTAGGGGCCAGTATACGTCAGAAATATCAGGTTATGCAAGTACTCGTTTGATTTTAATAATACTTTGTGAAATTAATATAAGAGACATTTGGTGCCTAAAGGAATTACAATTTTTTGAAGTGAAATAAAATTTTTTTTGTTTCAAGTGAATTTTTTAAAGTGAATTGAAAAAACCGAGCTACCAAACGAACGGATATCTCTCTGTCTCTCTCTTACAAATCTACTTTCTATAGTCTATACCTTCTCTCTGTAATCGCGTCTCCCTTTTGTGCGGTGATTCGCAATTGCTCTACAGGTTCCTCTTCTATATCCCCACTACTGCCAGGCTAAGCAAAGCATGTATATGCTCTCTCGCTCTCTCTCTCTACTCTCTCTCTCTCTCTCTCTCTCTGCACTCTCTTGCCATGCGATCTCCTCAAAACTCATGATGATTCCTCACGAAAAATTTAAAAGTTAATCCATCAAAGTTTCACTTCTGTCGTTTGGCCCCACTGCCACACACTGTTTTTTTTTAAATAACGGGAGATATGCCATGTTGAATTTTGGCATCACAATTTTTTGTATTATCGATATTTCTAAAATTGTTGAACGAAATTTAATGAAAATGGAAGATACTATAGACAGAAGTAGACGCTTTAATAACATAATATAAAAGAATTTTTTTTGAAAATAATTTCCAATGGGTAAGAGTAAAAAAATTGTTCATAATGTTATAAACAAATTAATGAACGAAAATCATTTTTTCGTGATTCGCAATGATTAGTTATTTGGAATCCATAGATTTTGTATGGAATATGACAGATATTGATCTTTGATTACAATTACTTCAAAATAGCTGCTGTTTAGCAATTATTTAAACAATTCTTGTAAACAAAGGCACATTTCGACCATTTATTTATAAAAATTGTTTAAATAATAAACAGTTTTTTGCCTATTTATGAAAAAATTGTCGTAATGTATATTTATTTAAAAAAATTGTTTAAATAATTTTTAAACAGCAGCTATTCTTAACTAATTGTAATTGCACATTAATATCTGTCATATTCTATACAAAAGCTGTGGATTTTAATTTTAAATAGCTAATCATTGCGAATCACAAAAAATGATTTTTTTTTCATTAATTTGTTTATAATATTAAAAACAATTTTTTACTCTTACCCACTGGAAATTATTTTTAATTAGTTATTACATTTATTTATGGTATCACCAAAAAGTTAGACAAGAAAAATTGTAAACTTTATCATTTAATAACTGGAAGACTAACGGTCTTTACTAAAAAAACATGAAAATTAATTCAGAATTGAACATTCCAGAAGAGTCACCATCAATTTTTTTTGTTTATTGAAAAGTGAAATTATAAGGAATTTGTATATTGTAACTAGAAAAACATAAAAATGTGGGATTTTGATAAAAAATTTAATTCCAATTTTTCTTCACGTTTTTTTTGTCAAAATTTTGAAAAATTTTTTTTCTGTATTATGATATTAGAGCGTATACTTTTTTCTACAATATCTCTGAGTTTCATCAAAATTCCTTCCACAGTTTCAGAAATATCAATAATTAAAAAAAAGTGATGCAAAAATGAAACATGGCGTAACTCCCGTAATTTTTAAAAATTTCAAAAATCCTTTAGGCACAAAATATCTCTTATACATTATATTCAAATTTTACATAGTTCCATTAAAATTTCTTCCACAGTTTCAGAAATATCAATAACTCAAAAAAATGTGACGTAAAAGTTCAACATGGCGTAACTTCCGTAATTAAATTTTTTTATTTAAATCCTTCATGTGCAAAATGTCTCTCAGATAACACTATAATTTTACAAAATTTAATGAAAAATTCGTTGCACTGTTTCAGAAATATTGATCATTCAAAAAAATGTGATGCAAAAATTCAACATGGCGTAATTCTTTTAATTTTTGAAATTTTATAAAATCCTTCGTGCGCAAAATGTCCCTAATATAACACTATATTTTTACAAATTTTAATTAAAATTCGTTTTACTGTTTCAGAAATATCAATAGTTCAAAAAAATGTGATGCAAAAATTCAACATAACGTAACTCCCGTAATTTTGGAAATTTTTGAAAAATCCTTTAAGCACAACATTTGTTTTATAGAACACTATATTTCCACAAAGTTTCATTGAAATTCGTTTCACAGTTTCAGAAATATTAATAACTCAAAAAAATGTGATGTCAAAATTCAACATGGCGTAATTCTTTTAATTTTTGAAATGTTATAAAATCCTTCGTGCGCAAAATGTCCCTAATATAACACTATATTTTTACAAATTTTAATTAAAATTCGTTTCACAGTTTCAGAAATATCAATAATTAAAAAAATGTGATGCAAAAATTCAACATGGTGTAACTCCCGTAATTAACAAAATTTTCAAAAATCTTTTGAGCACACAATTTGTTTTATATAACACTATATTTCTACAAAGTTTCATTGAAATTCGTTCCACAGTTTCAGAAATATTAATAACTCAAAAAAATGTGATGTCAAAATTCAACATGGCGTAACTCCCGTAATTAAATTTCTTTTTTTAAATCCTTTGAGCACAAAATACGTTATATATAACACTATATTTTTACAAGGTTTCATTAAAATTCGTTTCACTGTTTCAGAAATATCAATAATTCAAAAAAATGTGATGTCAAAATTCAACATGGCGTCCTTCTTGTGATTTAAAATTTTTTTAATATCCTTCGTGCGCAAGATGTCCCTTATATAAGACTATATTTTTACAAATTTCAATTAAAATTCTTTCCACACTTTCAGAAATATTATTAATTCAAAAAAATGTGATGCAAAAATTCAACATGGCGTAACTCCCG
>CAKNYM010050853.1:55347-91848 GCA_932195095.1 Andricus curvator
CTAAGAGAATATTATTATGAATAATAATAAATTGTTTAAACAATTATGTTTGTTAAATTTATGCCGTGTTCAAATTGAGGGAAAAACGTGTCATGAAATAGAGCCCTGTATTAATAATGTTTTCATTTTTCCCATCATTATTCTCATTTCTTCGTTTACATTTTCCTCTAATATAGATAAAAATATATAATAATCTAAATGACTTTTCTTCATTTGATGAATTACTTTGAAGAGAAATAAAAAATATTGGAACATTTTTTTTTAATTTTGGAAAACTACATAACCATTAATTAATATTAGTTTAAATAATTTTGTTCTGAAAAAAGATCTTCTCCTTTTGCTCCGCTGGGAATCGAACCACAGAACTACTGATTTCCGGTCAGGTGCTTTCCCATTAAGCTACTAGAGAGATCGAGAGAAGAAATTTGTTCAGAAATATACGCATTATTTTACTAGATGTTACAAATCAAAATTTTCAAGGAATCTGTATTATCAGTAGAGAATAACAGAAAATATTTCACATCTTTTCAGACTAGATGGAGCTATAAAAGTAAAATTATTTTAAATAATCTTTTTCTGGAAAAAGATCTTCTCCTGTCGCTCCGCTGGGAATCGAACCACAGAACTACTGATTTCCGGTCAGGTGCTTTCCCATTAAGCTACTAGAGAGATCGAGAGGAGAAACTTTTTTTCAGAAATACACGCATTATTTTTCTAGATGTTACAAATCAAAATGTTCAAGGAATCTGTATTATCATTAGAAAATAACAGACAATATTTAACGTCTTTTCAGACTAGATGGAGCTATGAAAGAAAAATTATTTTTTCAGCAAGAAATTATTCAAAATAATTTTTCTTTCATAGCTCCATCTAGTCTGAAAAGACGTTAAATATTTTCTGTTTTTTTCTGACTCCTTGAAAATTTTGATTTGTAACATCTAGCAAAATAATGGGTATATTTCTGAAAAAAGTTTCTTCTCTCGATCTCTCTAGTAGCATAATGGGAAAGCACCTGACCGGAAATCAGTAGTTCTGTGGATCCATTCCCAGCGGAGCGAAAGGAGAAGATCTTTTTTCAGAAAAAAATTATTTAAAATAATTTTTCTTTTATAGCTCCATCTAGTCTGAAAAGACGTTAAATATTTTCTGTTATTTTCTAATGATAATACAGATTGCTGGAAAAATTAATTAATATTTTTCACGATAAAAAGTTTTATCTAGTGTATCACCGTTGACGAGTTTTAATTTCGTAAGAGTTTTGTCAGAATGAGATTTTAATCTACGTATTATTTAAACAAGAAATTCTCTGAACATCTTAAGGTAAAATAATATTAATACAGGTGTCTACAAAATTAGGTATCTTTAATGTAAATTGTTGAGCAACATTAAAAACATATTCCATCATGTAAGAATTTAATTAAGTAGATATTTAGAACGGTTCAAAAATCCATTGGAAATTTTTTTTTCGAATTGTTGTGCATATGGCCCGAAAATTTGTTCCAGTCAAAAAAAAAAAAATCTGTTTGTCAGCATTAATTAAGTATTACCTCCCTCTAATAGAAAATTAGACAAAAAGTGGAAAATAACAATAAAAACAATAACAATAATAAATTGTTTAAACAATTGATTTCAACATCAAATTATTAATGAAAAAAGGTATAAACCAGACTTATGGGGGTGATATATAAAAAGCAATATTTTATTCGTATTCTGTGGCTAATTGTGAAGAGAAATGTTGAGTTTCAACTCGACTCAGCTAATGTGGACGATTCAGAATAACATTTATAAAAACGTATTTTTTATGAGAAATACGTAATAAACTTCATGGGGTTTGAGCGACCTCTTAATATCATTTTTGTACCAAAAAAATATTTTTTATCTTCATCATTTCAATTACGGGTTTTAGTTAGCGAGAAATATGATTACATCAGAAACTGTTCTTACTTTATTTACTTAATTATTTACTTGTTTTTGTTTGAAGAATCATTTGAAAGGAGATTGAAAAAGAATGCGAATTGATTCAATAACGTCATGCTGATTAAAAGTTTCTATGTCAACAAGAAGCACAAATAAGAGTAATCTGTTTATGATTTCTGCTCAGGGAGGGGATAACTCAAATATCAGAATGGTATATGATATACACGAAATATCAGAATATTCATCAGTAAGGCTGTTCTAAAAATTCTGCGTTAATAATTTTTTTCTACATTTGGGAAAAATGAGAATCCTTCGTACTCTATTCTTAACCCTGGTTGCTATTTTTAATTCTATTGGTAAGTATTGCAAAATTGTATCTTAAAAACAACTAACAAAAGTGGCCATTTCATAACATATCCGTAGCATTATTATCCTTGATTTTATTTTCATTATATATTTCAACCTGATTGACAGTTGAAAAAATTCTAAAGATTTATTGAGATGTTAACGAAAGTTTGAAACAAATTTTAATTTTTTTTGTTGGGATTGATGTTTAAACAATTGAAAATATGTACAAAAGTTTCTCAGGAACATTAAAGATAAACAAAATCTTGATAGTTTCTTAATAAATAACTTCAAATTTAGGCATTTCAGCGTTAATACTGTGTACACCAGCAGCCTTACCATTTTTTAAATTCTTAATTATATCCCCAACCTCAGAAACCAGACTCTCTCAATTGAGTTTTTTAATGCATCGTGTTCTATATCTCAGTTATGGTGCCCTATAGCTTCATCTCCCAATAATTCCTTATAAGAATCTCTCAAGACGTCTAGTATCCCGCCTGTATCACATAGCATATCACCCTGGCTATTTCTCATGCTGCCTAACTCTGTACTTTTACCTCCCTTCATATTGACCAACGTCCATTTATAAAACAGTTTCTTGCATCCTTCAAAGTCGTTTTGCATTTTCTTCTCTTCTTCTGTTCTGATCTTATCTTTACTTTCCCTAACTAGTAGTTCAACTTTCCTCTTTTTGTGTCTGTAATCATTTTCAAATCTATTTCTCTCTTCATCGCTAAGGCTTGTGATGTTCAACTTTCTGTCATACGCTTTTCTCTTTTCTTGGGCGGCTGTTTGGATTTCAACATTCCACCACGCATCACCAGACATTCTTCCTACAACCGCAGTACTACACACTTCAGTGGTACTATTATATTTAAATTATTTAAGAAGTTTACTTCATTGAGTATCGAATTGATCTTTTAAAAAATTACTAAAATGATAGGTGTGATCACTATGACACAGAGAAAAATTTAATTTTAAAATTTTAGAAAATATTTGAAATACAGACTTTGAAGTGATTCTCTAAACATGGTTTCTATGATCGCTTTTCTACAAAGCTGCGATCCCTATTTTTTCAAGATAAAGGAGGAGAAGAGAAACACTTGTCACAGTATGCATTGCGCCCTTCAACCAGAAAGTTGTCTTTTAGAATCAGTTAATATACCGGGTGTCACAAAAGTTCCGGGAAGGCTGAATATTTCCTCAGATAAGATATTTTTCAGGGAGGTCAAGGTAATTCTTGAAGTAACTTCCAACGAGGAATTCAATGTTGACCTTTAATTCGATCTTGACGATGACCTTCAAGGGTTTTTCGAAGGTGAACTTTTTTGAAAAGAGAAACCCTATTTTTTCACATCGGCAATCGATAGAGCGGGAAATTTTACATTCAAATATGTACACAGGTCATACGTAGGTACATTGCAACCTTAAAAGGGGGTTTCCAATGGAAAAAAATTGACCTTGAAGGTCATAGTCAAGGTCACGCTTATGGTTACTACTAAATACGCCTTGTTAAAGTTATTGAATTTGCTCGTTACAGACCTTTTTCAAGTATAAACGACCTTAGAGTGACCTTCAAGGTTACAATGTACCTATGTATAACCTGGGTACATATTAGAACGTAAAGTTTCCAGCTCTATCGATTGCCGATGTAAAAAAGGGGGTTTCCATTTTTTTTAAAGTTGACCTTGAAAAAAACTTGAAGGTCATCGTCAACATCAAAATAAAGGTCATCATTAATTCCTTGTTGAAGGTTACTTCAAGGATGACCTTGACCTCCCTGAAAAATATCTTACCTGAGGAAATATTCAGCTGTGCCGGGACTTTTGTGACACCCTGTATATAGTAATCTTCTGTAGCGAGGATCTGATCACTGCTCTCATTTAAATAGGGACAAGTTGATCAGTTCATAAACATGAAATTCCAGCGTATTAACAATGAACGTACTGTTTCTTGTTGCAGGGTTAAGTTCACAGTTCGAATGTTTACCTAATGGCGACCCTATTGATTATGTTCCTCGTGGCAGACCTTCTTCTTCTTCTTCTTCTGAAAGACATCATTCACCTGTGAGTTCTCTTCGCCTTGCCGAGCCTCCCATTCGTGCCAGGTCCAGGTCTCCTGTTGCAAGGCCTTGCCCTTATTCCAGGTTTATTGCTCCTCCAACAAGGCTTCCTTCTCCTGACGGATATGGATCTGAACATGAACCACTTGAAATTATTCGGCTCATTTCTTTTAGGAATGAGCACCGAATATTCGAACTTCGAAGATATACTTTTCCTCCTAATAAACCAATTAAAACGAGAACAGGAACGATACATTATGAGTCTATGCCAACCGAAGAACAAATTGTATTATCAACATCCGATGGTGATGTTTTTGCTATATTGGAGACTTATAATGTTCTTGCTGGAATGTATACATATGATAAACGCCCACGAAGGGCGAAAATAAACATGAAAAGCGGCAAGGTTATCCCATTGACCAAAACAGAAGTCATTGAATCTCCTGTAGGTGTACAACGCCCAATCTCGTTGAATTATAAAATATATCATATATAAAGCCTCGTGTAAACCACATTCCCAATGTGCTGTAGGCTTTGAGACAGATGTTTCTAGACTACAATTGCTGTGATTTGATACTTGAGTTATCTTGTAATGAAAATTCAATAAATAAATAGCACTGAAGAACAAAATTTTGGGTCCGGGATGTCTCATTTAAGTGAATATGATTTTTATATGTATTTTGTGTCGTAGAATACGAAAATGACCTCAGTTTTTGCCCTACACATCCCTATTTAACGCATTTTTCGTTTATTTGCATATCTTGATTTTCGTAAGAAGTTTTATAATTAGTTTTATTTATACTGAATCTTACTTTTTCTTGTCTTTTTGGTCTCAATTTAACACGACCCTACTTTCTTTGTTTAGTTTGAATAACCTAATAAGGTCACAGGCTAGAGGTATATTATTGAATTTAGCCTTTTTTTTAATTTCAAGAAAAAATTTTATTTGATTGAAATAATAAATGAAATGTACATTTTTTATGTCGATTAAAAGTAGTAATTTTTCTACAATAAAAATAAATGAAATGAAATAGCGTATAAATGTCATTGATTGTACTTACTCCTTGTGTACATTGGAAATTTAAAAAAAATTTCTAGTTACCGTTCTCTTATGACTTGTACAGCTTTCAGATAGGACAGACCGACAATAATCTGCTAACATATTTGCACTTTTTTTAGAATTATACCTTTTCTCTAACTCAGCTATATCCTGGTGGAATCTTTCTCCATGTTCGTCGCTTACCGCTCCAAGATTTTCAGGAAAAAATTCTAAATGAGAATCCAACATATGGATTTTCAAAGAAATATTAATCTTCCTTTTCTTGAAGTTTTTAAATATTTTATTCACCAACACTGGATAATTTTCTGCTTTTTTATTTCCCAAGAAGTTATTGATAACGTTTTTTTCTGATTTCCAAGTCTTTAAGTGTATGTCTGAAAGCTTTTTTTTCAAAATTTGCATCAAGCATAAGCTTTCTAATGTCAGGTCCAACAAATACGCCCTCTTTCAATTGTGCATCACTAATATGTGAAATTTTTTTTTTCCAAAAATGAGTATGTCTCAGGAGATTGCTTGATCAGTTCCTTGACAAAACTTTTAGCCAAACCTAATTTGATGTGCGATGGCGGTAAGAAAACATTTTGAGAATCAACAAGGGATTGTGCAATAAAATTTCTTCGTCCGGGTATCATTTCTATCCGCGGTGAAAATATTTTTTGGGTATAGTGTGCTGCTTTATTTCGGCTATCCCATTGACATAGAAAGCACATATACTTAGTGTAGCCTAACTGCAGACCCAGAAGAATACTTATTATTTTGAAGTCCCCACATATATTCCATTTATGTTTATCATAATCAATTTTTTCTAGTAAAATTTTGACATTGTCATAGCATTCTTTAGTTTGTGTACCATAAAAGACTGGTATGGATGGCTTTTCGTTACCATTATTTAAAAGTACAGCTTTCAAGCTTGTTTTATTAGAGTCAATAAAAAGACGCCATTCATCAACCACAAATTCAAGCTCAAGTTCGCAAAATAGCCCTTCGATATCGTTGCAAAACAAAAAGCTATTTTGTTCTGAAAAATAATCTCTGAATTTTTCTTCTCGACTTCGAAAAGTGATTTTAACGTTCGCTTCAGGTAGATTTTTTTCTTTCAGGCGAGAAGCTAATATGTCTGCTTTAGATTTAGAAAGAGTTAAATCACGGATAAGATCATTTAGTTCTTTTTCATTGAAACGGATCGGCTCAGTTTGCTCTTTTTTTATTTGTGAATTCGATTCAAAGTCAGAAGATGAGTGCTCTAAACTGAGCGGTTGACTTTCAAAAAACTCTTGTGAATCTGCCGTTGTTACTTCCATTGGTGAAGGAGTTATTGCATGTACTGACAATCCCAGTATAGGCCTTGTAACTGATGACACTTGTACATAGTTTATTCGATCTTTTGTTTTTGATGAAAATCCTTTTAATTTAGTTAGACAAAAGTAACAGTCACTCACATGATCTTTCTGTTCTCTCCATATTGTAGGCACAGAATACGGAAGATTTCGAGAGTCTTGGCTTGATAGTCTTATCGAACAAGTCAAACATATTACATCAGGAACCCAAGGCTTACCCCAATTACATATTTTGAAACCAAAATAGTTTTCGTATGCACTTTGCAATGAGGGAGTAAGGTTCCGTCTGTTTTCCTCAAATACACACTCACTACATACATTGCAAAATTTACTACGACTATTCACACATTGACGATTTCGTAACATTTTCAGATTACTTTATCAATGTGATTCGGAGATAAATCTGTATAGAAAATACCTACGTTAAAAAGCAAAACAACACATGCAAATATACACAATACGCTCTCTGAAAAATTTGGTATGACAGCTGTTCGTGCAGTCCGACTGTCCTGCCACCTAGTGTCTCATAGCAGAACTGCTGCGAGCTCAGACGTGCTTTCGCGGCAGCGGGAAATACAAAATTGAAAGTATACAACGGTTAGTGACATTCAAGATATTGTTATTAATTGTTTCGATCTGAATAGAAGAATGAGAGTTTGGGCTAAAAATAAAAAACATTGTCCATTTGATCACGTTGTTGTCTTGTAATGCAAACTGTGTATCGTGAAAATTATATTGAAATCAAGTTCAGCTTGGATAAAAATAGAGAAAAGTTATATTTAGTACACACAAAATTAATTTTAATTTAAATGTTACGAAATTCGCAATATGCAAATAATCCCGAAAATGCGTTAAATAGGGATTTTTCGAAAAATTTATATTTTGCGATCTAAAAAAAATCCTGATGTGTAGGGCAAAAACTGAGGTCATTTTCGTATTCTGCGGCTCAAAATACGTATAAAAATCATATTCACTTCAATGAGACATCCCGGGCCCAAATTTTTGTTGTTCAGTGTAGTTTCTATTTTCATATATGTGACGTGGATCGAAGAAAGCAGTCTTAAGACTGAAAAATCGATTGTCCGGTTCTTACTGATTCTGAATAATGAAGAGTCTTTTTTCAAATTCCTTGGCACTTTCAAGATTTTTACAAAATTTAAAAAGATTTTGAAGGATTTTAAATATTTTAGGTTATTTAAAAAGATTACAAAGACATTTTTAATGGATTTCAGTAATTTAATGGGCTTTAAAAGGATTTGAAATATTTGAGGGTTTTGTGAAAGATTCCCAGGCATTTTCAAGAGTTTTAAGAAGTTTCAAGGGATTTCACAAGATATCAAAGGATTCGAAATATTTTAGGAAATTTTAAAAGATTCCCAGAACATTTTTTATTTATTTCAATAGTTGGAAGGGATTTCAAAGACTTTTAAATATGTTATAGAATTTTAAAATATTTTAAGGCATTTTCAAGAGACTTGAACAATCTGAAGTGATTTCCAAGGGTTTTAATAATGATACGGGATTTTAAAAATTTTGCATGCGGTTTCAAAGAATTTCGGAAAATATGGAAGGATTTTACAGGACCTGTAAGGTTATAGGATATTTTAAAAGATTCCAAGGGATTTTATAATATTTCCAAGGATTTCATTGATTTTATGGGGTTTTAAGAACTCTCAAGGTATTTTAATAAATTTTCCAGGATTTCAGGACATATCATGAGATTTCATGTAATTTCACGGGATTTCATAATATTTTAATAGATTTCAAAGAACTTATTCACAAGAAGTAAGGGATTTTGTAGAGTTTCGAAGATTTCAAGAGTTTTTCAAATATTTTTTGCAATTTATTTGGAATTCGCCCTGAATCCTTATTAATTTATCCTTAATTTTTTTTAATCCTTTTGAATTCTCCTAAATTCACTCAATTTTACTCAATTCGGTGGATTAAAAACAAAAAATTGTTTAATTCCTCTTGAAGTCTTTTAAACTCTCCTTAAATTATTAGGCATTTCATCAAATTCTTTTCAATTCTATTAAATTTGTCTAAACTCATTTCAAACTTACTCAATTCAATTGATTTTTGCATATTTTTGAATTGTTTTGAATTCCCTTGATTTTTTTAAAAATTCAGTTTGATTGTTTATGAGTTTCATCGAATTCTTCTCGTTTCCCATAGATTCCTCTAAATTCACTCAAATTTTACTGAAATAAATATATTTTTACTGAAATAAATAGATTAGTCACTTTTTTATAATAAATTAGCGGGGCTTTAAAGATTTGAAGAGATTTGAAATTATTTTTCGAAATTCACCCTGAATTCTTACTAATTTACCCTGAATTCTTTTGAAGTCTTTAGAATTCTCTTGAATTTTTTTAATTCACTTGAATTCTTCTAAACTTACTCAATTCTACTTAATTCAATCGATTTTTTGAATTTTTAAAAGTTTTTATTTAATTCATCCTGAAGTCTTTCAACCTAACATTGAATCCTTAGGCATTTCATCAAATTCTTTTGAATTCCTATTAAGTTTTTTAAGCTAATTTCAAAGTCAATGAAGTCAATGAAGATTTTTCATACCTATTTTTAAATTGTTTTCAATTTATTTGATTTTTTTATAAATTTAGGTTGAATTTAAAAGAAAATTTAAAATAAAATATTAATATATTCATCGAATTCTTCTCGTTCACCTTAAATTTCTCTAAATTCATTCCAATTTTACGGAAATCAATAGCATTTTTTTGATTAAAAAAATTTTTCCAATACATTTGAGTTCTTCTGAATTTAACTTGAACTGTTTTGAACATAAAAATTATTGTAAAAATGATCATCGTGGTACTGCTCTTGTCCAACACTCTCATAATCTTGACCACCTTTTCGATTTCGAAAACGCAAAAGTTCTTGCTACTGAGTTTAATTAAAAAAAAAAAAATACTTCTTAGAAAAACGTTTTACATTGTTAAAAACCAAAACTCAATTAATTTGAGATCCGATACTCAACATATTAGTAATCTTTATATTGATTTAATAAAAAAAACTTACAATTTTAAAAAAATAACTTTTTTACAATTTTTTATCTTTTATTTATTTTTCCATTAAATTTTTCTTTCCTAGTTACTTTATATTACTGGAATATGTATTCCTTTTTATCTTTTTCTTCGTATCCTTGCATTTAACTTGCCTTTAGTTCCACACTGAGAAAAAAGATTACTTGATTCAAAGAAATGTAGTACTGAATACGTCCAATCAAATATTTTTTTGATCTGAAGAGATTTTTTCTAGAACAAATGTGAGTTTTTTGTTCAAAAAGCATCATTCCTTGAAGTAAGGAAAATTGTCTCCTATCAAACAAATATTTGATTGGACGTATTCAGTACTACATTTCTTTGAATCAAGTAAATCTTTTTTCTCAGTGCATGATCCAATAAATACTTATTGGATCATGTCTGTTAAAAATGTTTGATTATAGCCCCAATCCACAGATATGGACTCACTTTTTTGTGTTTGTATCACCTTTTTTGGAACTTCATTTTTCTAATTGTTAAAAAAAATCATTACAAAAACTCCTTAATCAACTTTTACATTGTTGATAACTTTTAGCTCACTTACAACATGTATCGCTTCTCTCTCGTTTTGAGTTATGTTTCTTCATTTATAACATCAACAGTTTTTTTTATCAATAGTTTGGATTTTTAAAAAAGTAATTCGTTGTTAATTATTTTTATCTACTTTCTATTTAGGAACAAAAGATAAATGTTGTAAAAAATTCTTATGCGGATTGTAGACTAAATTAGGACAGATTTTTGTTGTTTTTCATTACTGATGAGGCTTGATAATCAGAACAAGGGAAACATATAATATAAAACGTTCATTTTTAAACATTGTATTTAGCTCAATAAACAATATACAATTTGACTGTTTCAAGTTTATGTTTTCATGAAAAATGTTTATATTTATTATGTTTCAGATGTGTTTTACATTTTTACTATGAAAAAGTTTCCAAATCAGCAAAAAAACTTTTAAGATACTTTGGAGAAATTAAGATTTTTTTTTGTTTTGTTTGAAAATAGGATTTTCTCAGCGTTATAAAATAAAAATGTACAAATTTAAGGCGCTTTGGAATATTATTTACAATATGACAAAAGATTGACATAATTGTTTATTCAAGTGTAGTTGTTTACATATTTTTTAATATTTTATTCTACTATAGGAAAAAGTCGTAAGTTTAATTTAATTATAAATTTACAAAAACTCATTCAGAAAACAGAACCTTCTTATAGAAGCTTTATATACTTCTGCTTAGAGCAAAAATATTAAATTAATTAGTTTTTATTTGTTTCAATATTCAATTTGTTCTTCATTTTGAAAAATTTATAATAGTTTATCCAGTAGTTGGAATTTTCGAAAAGTTAAAACATAAAAATGAGTTGAAAACCTTTTCATTTTAATAGTTGCAATGAAACATCTCACATTATTTTCAAATTTCGATTATTATTATTAAATTGTTGAATATATTATTTAGGTAACATAAATGATATTTCAAACAAAAAGATTTGTATTTTAAATAAAAAAAAGTTGAATTCATGCCAAAATGAAAAAGTGTTAACAAAATAGCTGAATCTTCAACTAAAACAAAATAATTTTTTACCAGTTGCATTTTAAACCAAAAAAGATTAAATTTTTTTAAAAAGAGACGAATTTTCAACAATACAGTTCAATTTTTTAACACGATAATATAATTTTTTTAACGAAATAGATGAGTATTTTTAACAAGAAGATTAATTTTCTACCAAAAAAGACGAAATTTCAAAGAAATAGTGACAATGTCAATGAAAGAGATAAATTTTTTACTAAAATGATGAATCTTTAATGAAAAAATTAATTTTCAATCAGTTGCATTCTTAAACGAAAAAGACGAATTTTCAACAAAATACTGGAATTTTCAAGCAAAATAGATAATTCACAAACCAGAAACGAATTTTCAACCAAATAGTTCAATTTTTAACCAAAAAAGTTCTTCAGTCAAGAAAAAAAATCACCCAAATTATAATTTGAGGGGATAAATGGTTTTGATTGCAAAATAAAAATTTTTAATAAATAATTCTTTTTTAGATTTACATGTTCATTTGCTTTTAAGGTAATCGAATTTTAAAATATAATTTTCGTAAGATTCTTGAGAATGATTTTTTAAGATTTCAGATATGTATGTCAAAAAAGTATAATTTTTTATTTTACAGGATTTTGAAAAATTTGAGGAAAAATTCGAGTCACTTTAAAACATATTTAGGACTTTTAGAAGTTTTGAAAATAAATATCTTTTAAACAGACTCGAATTACTACTAAAATTTTGAAAAATCTTCGAAAATTGAACAAATTGCCCTTAAACTTTCCAGATAATTTCGAAATTTTTAGAAAATTTTTGAAATTAGAATAATATTTTGAAATATTTTGAAACTTTTTCAAATTTTCTCTAAAAATTAATTTAAAAAAATAAAAAATTATTCAAAATTTCCCCAGGAAGCCCAAAATTTTTTTTTATTTTCTTGAAACCGCTCAAACTTCTTAAAAAGGTTCGAAATTTTTTTTCGAAATCTTCAAAAATTTACATTTTGTTTTTAATTCTATTCAATTTTTTTCAAATTTTGAATTATTTTTTAATCACTTCCAAAACATTTAGACCTTCTAAATATCTTTTAAAATTATTCGAATTTTTCCAAAAAATTTCATAAAATTCTGAAAAGTAAAAAAAATTGCTTTAAAATTGTCCAAATTCTTTTTCGAAATTTGAGAAAATAATTTCAAATAATTGAAATATTTGTTAATTTTCTCTTAAAATTTATTTTTCAGAATAAAAAATTAGTTCAAATTTTCCCAGGAATTTCCAGAAATTTTTCATTATCGTGAAATCTTTCAAACTCTTTGAGAAGCTAAAAACAATTATTTCCAAACATTCAAAAATGTACGTTTATTCTAAGTTTCTAAAAATATTTTCAAATTTTTATTTAAATTTAAATCTTTTCAAAATTTCTAAATGTCTCTTAAACTTGATCGAATTTTTTAATAGAATTTTGTAATCTTGTTAGATGATAAATTTGGCTTTAAAATCGTCCACATTCTTTTTCGAGGTTTTAGGAAATAATTTAAAACGTTTTAAAATCTTTTTTAATTTTCTCTTAAATTTTTTTTTTTAATAAAAAAAAGTTTTAATTTTCCCAGGAATTTCAAGAAATTTTTTAATTCTCTTGAAACATTTTAAAAAGCTTCTTTTCTTAGAAATCTTTAAAAATCTACACATTAAATTGTTTATATCACCTTTGTTTCATTGATTATTATTATTGAATATATTATTTAGATAACCTTACATTTCTCATAAACCTGCAGTTTGCAGACTTTTTATCTTGAACGGGAAAAAGGAATGACAGCTATCTAAATATATAACTTTCCCAAGATTCTTGAGAAAATTCAAAAAAAAGTTTTAAGATTTCAGGTATGTCGAAAAAGTATAATTCTTTTATTTTTCAGGATTTTTCAAAATTTAAGGAAAAATTCAAGTCAGTTTGAAAGATATTAAGGACTTTTAGATTTTTGGAAAATAAATATCTTTTAAAAATGACTCAAACTATTTCTAAAATTTTGAGAAATTTTTGAAAATTAAAAAAATTTCCCCTAAGTCTTTCAAATATTTTGTAAATTTCTGCTGTAAAAATTTTTTGGAAATCTTTCCAAATTCCGAATTATTTTTTTCAACACTTTCAAAACTGTTAAGGTAAATTTCCTAGTAATCTTGATGGTTCCAATAATCGTGAAACTTGGTTATAATTTGAATGAGTTGAAAAAAATTGGTTGAAAGTAACATTTCATGATAAATCTTATTTATTTTTAGGAATTTTAATTAATTCAAATGAGGTAAAAAGCAAGGAAACTGATTTCACGATTACTGGGCCTAAGGTCACAATTACTGGGACGTTTATCTTAAACCTTCTAAATATCTTTTAAAATTATACAAATTTTTCCACAAATTTTCTTAATATTATGAAAAATAAAAAAAAAATGCCTTCAAATCTTCCAGATTCTGTTTCGACAATCTTGGAAATCTTTTGATAGCTCCAAAATTTTTATTTACAAATATTCAGAAATGTGCATTTTTTAACTTTTTAAAAATAATAACTTTTGGAAATTTGGAAGATCTTTTAAACTGTCTTGAATTATTCCTGAAATTTTGAAAAACACTTTTAAGATTTAAAAAATTCCCCTAAAATCTTCCAGATTTTTTCCGGTATTTGTAGAAATCGTTTAAAAACTTTTTAAATTTGATTTGAAAATTAATTTTTCAAAATCATCATTAAAAATTTTCACAGAAATCTTAAAAAAAATTGGTTTATTTCACAAAATTTACATTAAGTTAAGAATTTTTGGTAATCTTTTCTAATTATTTTTTTAACCATCCAGATTCTCGTTTGATGTATACCATTAAGCCATTTCCCTTTCGGGGTAGGCGTGACACTACCCGATTCGGGTAGTGTTTCTAGGTTGATAACTTGTAGTAAATAACTACAAGTGTGGGCTCACCACACCCACGAAATTTTGGAAATCTTTCAAAATGTTTTAAAGTCCTTTCAAGTATTCTCATAAAATTAATTTTGTAAATAAAAAATCAGTTTAAAACATTCCATGAATTTTAAGACTTTTTTTATTATTGTGAAACCTTTCAAAATACTTAAGAAGCTTCAAAATACTAATTTCCAAATGTTTAAAAATGTGATTTTTCAACTTCTTAAATATCTTTTTAAGTTTTAAATCAATTTTGAATCTTTTTAAAACTTCTAAATACCTCTTAAACTTAATCGAATTGTTTACAAAAATTTATAATCTTGCTAATTGAAAAATTTGGCTTTAAAATCGTACATATTCTTTTTCGAAACTTTAAGAAATCATTTAAATTTTTGGAAAACTTTGTCAATTTTCTCTCAAAATATATTTCTCAAAATAAAAAAAAATTATTTTCAAAGGAATTTTGTGTTTTTTTTTTTCATTTTCTTGAAACCTCTCAAACTCCTTAAAAAGCTTCGAAATTTTCAAGAATTTACATTTTGTTTAAAATTTTTGGAAATGTTTACAAACTTAAAATCATTTTTTAACCATTTTCAAAACTTTTAAACCTTCTAAATATCTTTTAAAATTCTTCGCATCCTTCAAAATTTCTTTTGAAATTCTGAAAAATTAAAAAAACTTGCCTTCAAAATCGTCCATATTCTTTTTAGAAATTTTAGGCAATAATTAAAAATGTTTGGAAATCTTTGTCAATTTTTTCATGGAATTTATTTTTTTAATTAAACAATCGGTTTAAATTTTCCCAGGAATTTTAAGAAATATTTTCATTCTCTTGAATCATTTTGAAATTCTCAAAAAGCTTCTTTTTCTATAAATCTTTAAAAATCTACACATTATATTTTTTATATCAGAGTGCTGGGCACCTTTGTTCCATTAATTATTATTGTTATTGAATATATTATTTAGATAACCTTGCATTTCTCAAAAGCCTGAAGTTTGCAGACTTTTTATTTTAAACGGGAAAAAGGAACGACAGCTTCATCCAATCATGAACGCGAGTTTCCCGACAATAGTAGTTTCAAATTGTTTCGAGTAATTTCGAGATGGTTCGATAAATAATCGAAAAAGACGTCATGAGCTTTTTAATAATTAGACAAGTAGCAAAAGCGCGCTACGCACGCGCATGCCTGTTTACAGAAGTCTCGAAAGAGTTGTTTAATTTTGTGGATCAACAATAAAAATTTGTTGAGATCCAAAACTTGACTAAAAAATTTAAAATAAATTCAAGAGATTTTCCTGAACTCTTGGAAATTGTAATGTGTTTAAAATATTTGTAACTAAAAAATTAGGAAAACTTTAGCAATTAACAGATACTTTTATACCTTACATTTCTTGAACGGAAAACATTAACTTTTGTATTTCAAATTATTGAATACTTTTGTTCCATTGATTATTATTAATATTATTAAATTATTGAATATATTATCTAAATAACATAAATGATATTTCAACCAAAAAATATTTTTATTTTAAATTAAAAATAGTCGAATTCATGCCAAAAAAGACAAATTTTTAACAAAATAGCTAAATCTCCAACAAAAAAAAATTAATTTTCACTAATTGCATTTAAAACCAAAAAAAGATTACGTTTTTTCAAAAAAGATACCAATTTTCTACCAAACAGTTCAGTTTTCAACACGAAAATATGAATTTTTATTGAAATTTATGAATTTTTTACCAAAAACGACGAATTTTCAATGAAATAGGGACATTGTGAACCAAAGAGATGCATTTTCAACAAAGTAGTTGAATCCTCGACCAAAAAAGTTTAATTTTCAATCAGTTGCATTTTTAAACGGTAAAGACAAATTTTCAACAAAATAATGGAATCCTAAAAAAAACAGATTAATTTTCAATCCAAAAAGACGAATTTGCAACTGAATAGTTCAAATTTTAACTCAAAAAAGAATTTTCAGTCATTAAAGAAAAAAAATTCAACCAAATTATTAGTTTAGGGGATAATTCATTTATAATACAAAATAAAAATTTCAAATAAATATTCCTGTTTAAAGTTTATTTGTTCATTTATTTTTAAAGTTAAATAATCATATAATTTTCCTAAGATTCTTGAGAAAATTCACATTTTTTTTGAAGATTTCAGATATGTTAAAAGAGCTTAATTTTTTATTTCTAAGAGTTTTCAAAAATTTTAGGAAAAATTTCAGTCAGTTTAAAAGATATAGAAGTTTGGAAGATAAATATCTTTTAAACTGACTTGAAATATTCCAAAATTTAGAAACATCTTTCAAAATTAAAAAAATTTCCCTTAAATCTTCCAAATATTTTCGAAATTTGTGAGAAATATTTTGGAACGTTTTGATACTTTGTCAAGTTTTCTTTAAAAATTAATATTTCAAAAATTGAGAGTCATTAAAAATTTTCTCAGAAATCTCAAGAAAGTTTTTTATTTTCTAGAAGCCTTTCAAACTTCTTAAAATAATCTGAAATTTTTTTCCAAATCTTCAAAAATTTACAATTTTATTTGAAATTTTGGGAAATCTTTTCAAACGTGAAGTAATTTTTGAACCATTTTCGAAACTTTTCGAAAATTTTTCCAAAAATTTTCTTGAAATTCTGAAAAATTAAAAAACTTGTCTTCAAATCTTCCAGATTCTGTTTTGACAATAAATTTTGGAAATCTTTTGCAATTTTTTTAATTCTTTTTAAATATTCTCTTAAAATTAATTTTTCAAAATAACAAATCATTTTAAATTATCCCATGAATTTTGAGAAATATTTTTTATTATCTTGAAACCTTTCAAAAATTTTTTGTTCCAAATTTTTAATAAAACTTTGTAATCTTGCTAATTGAACATTTTTTCTTTAAAATCGTCCACAATATTTTTCGAAATTTTAGGAAATTAATAAAAATGTTTTAAAATATTCGTCAATGTCCCTTAAAATTAATTTTTCAAAACAAAACATCAGTCTAAATTTTCCCATCAAGTTTAAGACATTTTTTATTATCGTAAAACCTTTATGAATCTTTAAGAAGCTTCAAAAGTTTTATTTCCAAATATTCAAATATGTAAGTTTTTTTAAAACTTACATTTCTGAAATATTTTCAAGTTTTAAATTAATTTTGAATATTTTTAAAACTTCTAAATGTCTCTTAAATCTGATCGAATTTTTTATAAATCTTTGTAATCTTACCAATTAGAAGATTTTGCTTGAAAATCTTTCCCATTCTTTTTCGAAATTTTAGAAAATAATTTAAAATCTTTTGTAAATCTTTCCAAATTTCATATTATTTTTTAATCATTTCTAACATATTTAAACCTTCTAAATATGTTTGAAAATTATTTGAATTTTTCCAAAAATTTTCTTAAAATTCTGAAAAGCAGAAAAAATGCCTTCAAATCTTCCAGATTCTGTTTTGAAAATTTTGGAAATCTTTTGAAATAATTCAAAGCCTTCTCAAATATTTTCTTAAAATTAATTTTTTGAAATAAAAAATAAGTTTAAATAATCCCATGAATTTTTAAAAATATTTTTTTATATCGTGAAACCTTTCTAAATGCTTCAGAAGCTGCAACATTCTTGTTTACAAATATTCAAAAATGTACATTTTTTTACTTTTTCAGAATCTTTTTGAGTTTTAAATTAATTTCGACTATTTTTAAAACTTTTAAATGTCTTTTAAACTTGATCAAATCTTTTTATAAAACTTTGTAATCTTGCTAATTAAAAAAATTGCCTTTAAAATCGTTTATATTCTTTTTCAAAATTTTTGGAAATAATTTAAAATGTTGTGAAATCGATATTAATTTTCTCTTGAAATTAATTTTTTACACAAATTTTTTTTTCAATATCCCATGAATTTTTAAAAATATTTTTTATTATCGTGAAACCTTTCTGAATGCTGCAGAAGCTTCAACATTTTTATTTACAAATATTCAAAAATGTAAATTTTTTTAACTTTTTAAAAATCTTTTTAAGTTTTAAGTTAATTTTGACTCTTTTTAAAACTTCTGAATATCTTTTAAACTTGATGAAATCTTTTTATGAAACTTTGTAATCTTGCTAACTGAAAAAATTGCTTTTAAAATCGTTTATATTCTTTTTCGAAATTTTTGGGAAATAATTAAAAATGTTTTGAAATATTTGTCAATTTTCTCTTAAAATTTATTTTTCAAAATAAAAAGTCAGTTTACATTTTTCTAGTAATTTTAAGAAATGTTTATTTCAAAATATTCAAAAATGTGCGTTTTTTCTAACTTTTTAAAAATGTTTTCAAGTTTTGAATTAATATTGAATCTTTTTAAAACTTCTAAATGTTTGTTAAACTTGATCAAATCTTTTTATGAAACTTTGTAATCTTGCTAATTGAAATAATTGCCTTTCAAATCGTTTATATTCTTTTTCGAAATTTTTGGAAATAATTTAAAATGTTGTGAAATCGATATTAATTTTCTCTTAAAATTAATTTTTTTAACAAATTTTTTTTTCAATATCCCATGAATTTTTTTAAATATTTTTTATTATCGTGAAATTTTTTTTTCAATATCCCATGAATTTTTTTAAATATTTTTTATTATCGTGAAACCTTTCTGAATGCTTAAGAAGCTTCAACATTTTTATTTACAAATATTCAAAAATGTAAATTTTTTTAACTTTTTAAAAATCTTTTTAAGTTAATTTTGACTCTTTTTAAAACTTCTAAATATCTTTTAAACTTGATCAAATCTTTTTATGAAACTTTGTAATCTTGCTAATTGAAAAATTGCCTTTAAAATCGTTTATATTCCTTTTCGAAATTTTTGGAAATAATTGAAAATGTTGTGAAATCGATATTAATTTTCTCTTAAAATTAATTTTTTAAACAAATTTTTTTTTCAATATCCCATGAATTTTTTTAAATATTTTTAATTATCGTGAAACCTTTCCGAATGCTTCAGAAGCTTCAACATTTTTATTTACAAATATTCAAAAATGTACATTTTTTTAACTTTTTAAAAATCTTTTCAAGTTTTAAGTTATTTTGACTCTTTTTAAAACTTCTAAATATCTTTTAAACTTGATCAAATCTTTTTATGACATTTTGTAATCTTGCTAATTGAAAAAATTGCCTTTAAAATCGTTTATATTCTTTTTCGAAATTTTTGGAAATAATTTAAAATGTTGTGAAATCGATATTAATTTTCTCTTGAAATTAATTTTTTAAACAAATTTTTTTTCCAATATCCCATGAATTTTTAAAAATATTTTTTATTATCTTGAAACCTTTCTGAATGCTTCAGAAGCTTCAACATTTTTATTTACAAATATTCAAAACTGTACATTTTTTTAACTTTTTAAAAATCTTTGTAAGTTTTAAGTTAATTTTGACTCTTTTTAAGACTTCTAAATATCTTTTAAACTTTATCAAATCTTTTTATAATACTTTGTAATCTTGCTAATTGAAAAAATTGGTTTTAAAATCATCCATATTCTTTGTCGAAATTTTAGTGAATAATTTTAAATGCTGTGAAATCGACGTAAATTTTCTTTTTAAATTTATTTTTTTTCCAAATAAACAATCAGTTTAAATTTTCCCAGGAATATCAAGAAATTTCGCTATTATCGTGAAACCTTTCAAAATCTTTTAGAAGCATCAACATTTTTTATTTCCAAATATTCAAAAATGTACCTGTTCTTCTAACTTCTTTGAAATTTTTTCAAGTTTAAATTAATTTTTAATCTTATTAAAACTTCTAAATGTCTCTTAAATTTGATCGGATTTTTTCATAAAACTTTGTAATCTCGCCAATAAAAAATGTCTCTTTTAAATCGTCCATATTATTTTTCGAAATTTTAAGAAATAATTTACAATTTTTTCAAATGTTTATCAATTTTCTTTTCTTTTTTTAGAAATATTCAAAAATCTACACATTACATTTTTTATATCAAAGCCCTGGGTACCTTTGTTCCATTGATTATCATTATTACTATTATTATTGAATATATTATTTAGATAAACTTGCATTTCTCATAAGCCTGAAGTTTACAGACTTTTTATTTCAAACGAGAAAAAGGAACGACAGCTCCAACCAATCATAAATACGAGTTTCCGGACAACAATAGTTTCAAATTGTTTCGAGTTATTTCGAGATGGTTCGAGAAATAATCGAAAATGGCGCCATGCGCTTTTTAATATAGGACAAGTAGCAAAAGCGCGCTACGCGCGCGCATGCGTGTTTTTGAAAATTTCGAAAAAGATATTTAATTTTGTGGATCAAGAATAACAATGTTGAGAAATAAAAAACATTATTTGTAAAAGCAGCTTTATATAACTGTAATTAACTATTCTGTTGGAAATTCTTTTTTTTTTGTTTGAAATTAATTTTTTTAAAGTAATTATAGATGTTGAAAATTGATGTATTTTCTAAAAGTTTGTTGTTTTTGGTAGAAAATTAATCTTCTTTGTCGAAAATTGATCTTTTTACTTGAAAATTCAACAGTTTGTTAGCAATTGTTTCTTTCTCTTGACTGAAAAATCTTCATTAGTTTAAAATTCAACTTACGTTAAACAGTCGTCTTTCTTGGTTGAATTCAACTGCTTTTTATTAAAAATTAAAATAATTTTTGGTTAAAATATCGAACACTACATTTTTTGTTCAGAATTCCTCTTTTTGGAATGGATATTTAATTACTTGGTTGCAAGTTAAACTCTTTTGTTAAAAATTAATTTTTTTGGTAAATAATTCATAATTGTAATTGAAAATTTATCTCCTTGGTCAAAAAATAAGATATTTTGTTGAAAATTCGAAATATTTGAAACTATTTGAAACTTTAACTATTTTGTCAAAAATTGTTGTTTTTTCTTGAAAATTAATTTTTTTAACTGAAAATGTAACTATTTCAGTTGATTATTCCATCATTTTAGTTAAAAATTCATCTCTTTAGTTGAAAATTCGTCTGTTTTAGTAGAAATTAATCTTCGTGTGTGAAAACTAATCACTCCAGTTGAAAATTCAAATATTCTAGTCAAAGATTCATATTTTTTGGTAGATTTTAATCTTCTTGGTTCAAAATTCAACTATTCCAGTTAAAGGTTGATCATTTTAGTTGGAAATTCATCTTTTTTGCTTAAATTTCAACTATTGCAGATAAGGATTCGTAATCTTGGTTGAAAATTCATCATTTCGGTTGAAAATAGTTTTTTTCACTGACAGATGAACTATTCCATTTTTGGTTCAAAATTGATTTTTATTAATTCAAAATTCAACTATAAGTTGGAAATTTGTCTTTTATAATTGAAAATTAAACTATCTGGTTGAGGATTCGTACATTTTGTTAAAAAATCGTCTTTTTTGGCATCTACCTTGTTCAAATTGGAACATTTATATTAAAAAGTTTGGAACCTGAAGCTTTTTTAATTAAATTAAATATTGTTATTATTATTATTAATATAAATTAGTACCTACATTAATTTTACCTAAATATGCACTGAAATGTTTCCATTGATTATTATTATTATTAAACATAGTATGTTTAAATAACCTTACATTTCTCATAAACCTTAAGTTTGCAGACTCTTTTTTTAAATTGCAGAAAATTATTATTTTGTGAATACAAAATAAGAATTTCGATCACTATTTATTTTTCAGTTTTATTTGTTCATTTGTTTTTATGGTTATAGAAATCTAATTTTCTTAAGATTCTTGAGAAACATCAAAAAGATTTTTGAAGATTTCACAAATATCGTAAAAGTATAATTTTTGTATTTTACAGAATTTTGCAAAATTTTAGAAAAAATTTGAGTGCGTTTGAAAGATATGTAAGACTTTTATAAGTCTTTAGAAATCTTTCAAAATTTGTTGGACATTTGTAGAAATCTTTTGAAATACATTAAAACCTTTTTAAATTTTCTCTAAAAATTAATTTTTCAAAATAATGAAATTTTTCCCAGGAATCTCAAGAAAACTTTTGTATCTTCTTGAGAACATTTAAACCTACTAAATATCTTTTGAAATTAATTGAATTTTTGGAATAAATTTCTTAAAATTCTGAAAATTAAAAAAGATGGCTTCAAATCTTCTAGGTTCTGTTTTGACAATTTTTGAAATGTTTTAAAGTCTTTTTGAATATTGTTTTAAAATAAAATTTTCAAGATAAAAAATCAGTTGAAATTATTCCATGAATTTTAAGAAATATTTTTTATTATCGTGAAACTGTTCAAAATGCTTAAGAAGCTTTGAACATTTTCTCTACAAATATTCAAAAATGTACATTTTTTTAGGTTTAAAAAAATCTTTTTAAGTTTTAAATTAATTTTGAATATCTTCTAAACTCCTGAATATCTCTTAAACTTACTCGAATTTTCTATGAAACTTTATAATCTTTCTAATTGAACATTTTTGCTTTAAAATCTTTCACATTCTTTTTCGAAATTTTAGGAAATAATTAAAAATGTTTTGAAATTGTCAATTTTCTCTTAAAATTTATTTTAAAAATAAAAATTCAGTTTAAATTTTCTCAGGAAATAAAAACAAAGTTTTTTTTTATTTTCTTGAAGCCTTTTAAACTTCCTAAAGAGCTTTAACATTTTTTTCGAAATCCTCAAAAATTTACATTTTGTTAAACATCTTTTGGAATCTTTTCCCACTTGAAATCATTTTTTGACCATTTTCGAAACTTTTAAACCTTCTAAATATCTTATAAAATTCTTCGAATTCTTCCAAAATTTTTCTTGAAATTCTGAAATATTATGAGAAATATTTTTTATTATCGTGAAACCTTTTGAAATTTGTTTTTCAAATTTTTTATAAAATTTTTAAAATCTTGCTAATCGAAAGATTTTGCTTGAAAATCTTTGCCATTCTTTTTCGAAATTTTAGAAAATTATTTAAAATCTTTGTCAATTTTCTCTTTAAATTTAGTTTCAAAATAAAAATTCAGCTTACATTTTCCCAGGAATTGTAAGGAAGTTTTTTTTTGTTTTCTTGAAGCCTTTTAAACTTCTTAAAAAGCTTCGAAATTTTTTTCGAAATCTTCAAATATTTACATTTTTTTTTAAATTTTTGAAATATGTGCAAATTTCAAATTACTTTTTCAACTATTTCCAAAACTTTTAAACCTTCTAAATATCTTTTAAAATTATTCGAACTTTTCCAACAATTTTCTGAAAATTCTGAAAAATAACAAAAATTGCTTTAAAGTTTTCCAGAATCTGTCATGAAGATTTCAGAAATCGTTTTTAATCTTTTAAAATCTGTTGTCATATTTAAAAATTTTTTAAAATATTCTCTCAAAATTACTTCTTCAAAATGAAAAATCAGTTCAAATTTTCCCATGAATTCTAAGAAATTTTTTTTATTATAGTGAATCCTTTAAAAATCCTTAAGAAGCTTCAAATTTTTTTTCCAAATATTCAAAAATGTACATTTTTTTTAACTTTTGGAATATTTTCAACTTTGAAATTAATTTTGAATATTTTTTAAATTTCGAAATGTCTTAAACTTATTCGCATTTTTTATAAATCTTTGTAATCTTGCTAATTGAAAGATTTTGCTTGAAAATTTTTCCAATTCTTTTTCGAAATTTTAGAAAATAATTTAGAATCTTTTGAAATCTTTGTCAATTTTCTCTTAAATATTATTTTAAAAATAATAGATCAGTTTACATTTTCCCAGGAATTTAAAGAATTTTTTTTATTATCTTGAAACGTTTTAAAATTCTGGAAAAGCTTCTTCATTTTTGAAATCTTGAAAAATACATTGATTATTATTATTGTATACCATTAAACCATTTCCCTTTCAGGGTAGGCGTGACACTACCCGATTCGGGTAGTGTTTCTAGGTTTTTCTTGTAGTTATAAATAACTACAAGTGTGGGCTCACCACACCCACGATGTGCCAACAGCACTCATGTCAGTATTCTTGAATGGTCACCCATCCAAGTACTAACCGCGTCCAACGCTGCTTAACTTCAGTAATCTGACGAGAACTGGGTTTTTCAGCGTGGTATGGCCGTTGGCATGGCCGTTGAATATATATTATTTAGATAACCTTACATTCTTATAAACCTAAAATTTGCAGACTCTTTTTTTTTTAAATGGCAAGAAAAATCAAAACTTCATCCAATCACAAAAACGAGTTTCCGGACAAGCAATATTTTTAAATTGTTTCGAGTTATTTCGAGATGGTTCGAGAAATAATCGAAAATGACGTCATGCGCTTTTTAATAATTAGATGGGAAACCGATCAACATTTGTCAAAACACTTGAAATTTCGGTATCGTCGTGCACCACTAGGTAGTCTACCTTCTCAATGGAATAGTGGAACAATTAAAAGGAAATTTGATGAGCAATCCGGGACAATGTGGAAAATAACTGTTTGTATTAGCAGAAATTGGTCGGAATGTCTCTTAGAATTGTCAGTCAAAGGCAGGCCTTGATGATGGAATGATGATGATATTAAATGGTCATTATTGGTCATCAAAGCAAAGGTTGAAGTTACTCGTGCATTTGATTTTGATCAATGATTTGCACATATAGCTACATATCCGGCATACCTTGTACTGTCCCGGAAGACATGGTGGTGAACAGACACTGGTGACAATTTCTCTATGGTTAACACGTGGCTGTAGATCACCTATCCACCTGAGGCTTCCATTGTTCCAGGCTCCTATTGGCACGTAGGCGAAAGTCCCATTGGACAACAGTTGGTAGTTCAGAACATCGTATCTGCCAAAATCAACCCAGGGTACTTACTGGCTCAATATGTTATAATTATCAAATCTACATATATAGCATAGAAAAAAAATTGATTTTGAACAAAGAAAGGGTGTCGAAATGTACTGAAAAAATGAGCCATAATTGGTTCATATAGAGCAATACGAATATTGAAAGCAAAATTCAATTGGTCTTCAGTCTTTGGATTGATCATGAGAATGAACATAACTAATAAGAAAATTACATGAAACAAAATTGAATCCATTGTTCCCAGGTGGAAAAATTTTTACAAAAAAGTATAGACAACTAAGACTATTTTTACAGGAATCTATAAATAAATACAATAAATTACAACCAAAATTACAGGAAAGTACAACTTTTTTCTACTATTGAGACGAATTTTATACTTTTTTTATGTAAATTCTTGTATTTTATTGTAGTTTAAATTTTCTACAAGAATTTACAACTACTGGAATCTACAGGAATTTACATGTTTTGCAGCCAAAAAGTTGTTCTTTTTCGACCTAGGATGACAAATATTTAGAATATTGCAATGCGATAATTTTAAATTAAGATGCGATAATTTTAAATAAGATGCGATAATTTTAAATTAAGATGCGATAATTTTAAATTAAGATGCGATAATTTTAAATTAAGATGCGATAATTTTAAATTAGGATGCAATATTTTTAAATTAGGATGCGATAATTTTAAATTAACATGCGATCATGTATACATGATCGCTATTACAAGAAGCTTCTATGTTTAACACCTTACGTTTGAAGTTTTTTTTTCAAATATATAGCAATCGATTAAATACCATATATGTCATTTGAAATTATGTAATTGCAATATTATTAATATTTGTCATCCTAGGTCGAAAAAGAAACATTTTTTTGATTGAAGATAAAAATTGAACAATTGAAAAAGAATTGATCACGGTCATTGAAATGAAAAGGTTCGAACTCTTGAAGATGAAAAATTTTTCACTCGAAGTTATAAAAACTGAACCGTAAATTAAGACACTCAAAGTGAAATACATACTTTTGAAGTTTAAACTTTTAAAATTAAAGCTTAAAAATGTTAATTCAAATGCTCAATAATTTATTTAAGCAATTTTTATTTAAGCAATTTTAAGCTAGAAACATTAATTTATACATTAAAATTTGTTTTGAAGTCTTTTTAAATATTCTTTTAAAAGTTTGTTTCAAAAAAATGATTTAAAAAATCTCCAGGAATCTAATAAGGATATTATTATCTTGAAACTCGGATTTTTCCTACAATTTTGTTAAAATCCTGCTAAAATCAAAAAATTACCTTAAGATCATCTAGAATCTTTTTTGACAATTTTGTAAATCTTATTAAATATACTTTAAGAATTGATTTTTCAAAACTTCTAAATATATTTTAAATTTGCTCGATTATTTTCCAAATTAATAATTGTTCAACTGTCATTTATTAATCAAAAAAGTTTGTTTTAAATCTTTTTAAATATTCTCTTAAAATTAATTTTTCAAAATAAAAAATCATTTTCATTTTTCCCAACAAACTTGAGAATTTATTTTTATTTTCTTAAAACCTTTAAAGATCCTTGAAAAGCTTCAAAATTTTGTTTCGAAACCTTCAGAAATCTGCATTTAGTTTTTTATTTTTCAAAATATTTTCCAGTTTTATATTAAGTATGGATTTTCTCAAAACAATTGAGAAAGAATTGATCACGGTCATTGAAATTGAAAGGTTAAACTCTTGAAGATAAAACATTTTTCATTTAAAGTTATAAAAACTGAAAGGCAAATTACGACGCTCAATAATTTACGCGTATAAAATAGAAGCTTTTAATACTTTTTTAATGAATTTTTTAAAAATTAAAAGACTTTAAACTGCAAAATTTTAACTTTTATACTTTAAATTTATAAATTTTCAAAATTATATCATTTTAATCAATTTTAAGCTGGAAAAATTAATTTATACATTAAAATTTGTTTAGAAGTCTTTTCAAATATTCTCTTAAAAATTTGGTTTAAAAAAATAATTAAAAAAATCTCCAGGAATCTAATAATTATATTATTATCTTGGAAGTCGAATTTTTCCTACAATTTTTTTTTAAATCCTGCAAAAGTAAAAAAAAAACGACCTTAAAATCATCCAGATTCTTTTTTGACAATTTTGGAAATCTTATCAAATATTTTTTTTAAATTAATTTTTCAATGAAAAAAAATTGTTGTTAGTTTTTCTAGGAATTTTGATACACATTTTTTATTCATATAAAACCTTTTAAATTGCTTAAAAAGATTATAAATTTTGTGTTCGAAATGTTCAAAAATCTACATTGTGTATTAAATGGTTTCAAATCTTTTCATGTTTTAAATTATTTTGGAATCTTTTAAAAACTTCTAAATATATTTTAAACTTGCTCGATTATTTTCCAAATTAATAATTGTTCAACTGTCATTTATTAATCAAAAAGGTTGTTTTAAATATTTTTAAATATTCTGTTAAAATTAATTTTTATAAAATAAAAAATCATTTTAAATTTTCCCAGCAAAATTAAGAATTTATTTTTATTTTCTTAAAACCTTTAAAGATTCTTGAAAAGCTTCAAAATTTTATTTCGAATCCTTGAAAAATCTAAATTTGTTTTTTTATTTTTCAAAATATTTTCCTGTTTTAAATTAAGTTTGGATTTTCTCAAAACTTGTAAATATCTCTTAAACTAACTCAATTTTTTTTCCAAATTGATAATTGTTCAATTGTTATTTCTGCATCAAAATTCAATAATTTCACTTACGTTTATTAAAAACTTGTTAAATAGAACAATTAAAATTGTAACGTTCAAAGTTTAAATTTAACACTATAAAATATTAACGATTCAAGGCTTTCTATTTGAAACACGTCAGTTTAAAATTGTTTAGTTTTTAATATTTGACTTATAATTTCTCATTTTAAATAAAAATTTAAAATATTACTAAATATTCAAAAAATGTCACACTTAATTAAAAAATTTCAAATTAATTGGTTAAAAATGTAATATTTTAGATTGAAACAATATCTAAATAGGATTTGGAATTAAATACGAGCGTTTAATTATACATCTATTAATTTGAAATTGTTTTAAAATTAAGAATAGTTTCTAAAGTTTCAATCGAACGTTTACATTTGTTTAACTACTGAGGCTTTCAAATTGAAAAATTGTTTATAGAACTCTTGGAGTTTCTACTACTCCCGGAGTTTCTAAATCTCCTGGTATTTCTAGAACTTCTGGAGTTTCTAGAACTCTTCTTATTTATAGAAATTCAGGACTTTCTAGACCTCCCGGATTTTCAAATACTCAGGGTATTTCTAGAACTCTCGGTGTTTCTAAAACTCCCTAAGCTTCTAGAACTTCTGGAGTTTTCAGAGCTCCCGTAATTTATAGAAATTCCGGAGTTCTTAGATTTCCCGAAGTTTCTAAAATTCTGTGTGTTTCTAGAACTACCGGAACTTCTAAAACTCCTGTAATTTATAGAAATTCCAGATTTTCTAGATCTCCCGGAGTTTCTGAAACTCTTGATGTTTCTAAAAATTCTGGCGTTTCTCGAACTCCCTGTGTTTTCAGAACTCCCTGAATTTCTAGAATTCCTGGAGTTTCTAGAACTTCTGGTGTTTCTAGAACTTCCGGTGTTTCTAGAACTTCTGGGGATTCTAGAACTGCCGGAATTTCTAAAACTCCTGTAATTTATAGAAATTCCATAGTTTCTAGATCTCCCAGAGTTTCTGAAACTCTCGATGTTTCTAAAAATTCTGGCGTTTCTAGAACTCCCTGTGCTTTCAGAACTCCCGGAATTTCTAGAATTCCCGGAGTTTCTAGAACTTCTGGTGTTTCTAGAACTTCTGGGGATTCTAGAATTCCCGGAATTTCTAAAACTCCTGAAATTTATAGGAATTGCAGAGTTTCTAGATCTCTCGGAGTTTCTAAAATTCTTGGTATTTCTAAAACTCCTGGTGATTCTAGAACTCCGGGTGATTTTAGAACTCCTGGAGTTTCTAGAATTCCTGGAGTTTCTAGAACTCACAGTGTTTCTAAAACCATCGGAGTTTCTTTAACTCTCCGAGTTTTTCTACTACTCCGGCGTTTCTAGAACTCCTGTAATTTTTAAAACTCCTGTAATTTATAGAAATTTCGGAGATTCTAGATGTAGCGGAGTTTCTGAAACACTCGGGGTTTCTAGAACTCCTGGCGGTTCTAGAACTCCCGGTGTTTCTCAAACACACGGAGTTTCTTGAACTCTCGGTTTTCATAGAACTCTTGGAGTTTCTACTTCTCCCGGAGTTTCTAGAACTTCCTACGTTTCTAGAACTACCATCCCGGAGTTTCTAGAACTGCCTACGTTTCTAGAACTTCCGGAGTTCATATAAATCCCGGAGCTTATGTAATTCCTAGAGTTCATATAACTCCCGAAGTTCATAGAATTTCTTGAATTTGTGTAATACGTGGAATTCCTGGAATTTAAAATACTGCAAGGAATTAAGATAATAAGAACTCAAAACAAGGCAAGGCATTTTTCCTACAATTTTTTTAAAGTTTTGCAAAAATAAAAAATAAAACTACCTTAAAATCATCCAGATTCTTTTTTGACAAAATTATTGTTAGTTTTTCTAGGAATTTCGATACCAATTTTTTATGCATTTAAAACCTTGTAAATTGCTTAAAAAACTTATAAATTTTGTGTTCAAAATCTTCAAAAATCTACATTGCGTATTAAACGGTTTGAAATCTTGACACGTTTTAAATTATTTTGGAATCTTTTCAAAACTTCTAAATATATTTTAAATTTGCTCGACTATTTTCCAAATTGATAATTGTTCAATTCTCACTTATTAATTAAAAAAGTTTGTTTTGAATCTTTTTAAATATTATCTTGAAATTAATTTTTCAAAATAAAAAATCATTTTAAATTTTCCCAGCAAAATTAAGAATTTATTTTTATTCTCTTAAAACCTTTAAAGATCCTTGAAAAGCTTAAAATTTTTATTTCGAAACCTTCAGAAATCTAAATTTAGTTTCTTATTTTTCAAAATATTTTCCAGTTTTAAATTGTGTTTGGATTTTCTCAAAACTTGTAAATATCTCTTAAACTAACTCAATTTTTTCCCCAAATTGATAATTGTTCAAAATATTAACGATTCAAGGCTTTCTTTTTGAAATACTTCAGTTTAAAATTGTTTAGTTTTTAATATTTAATTTATAATTTCTCATTTCAAATAAAAAAGTAAAATATTACTAAATATCCTTTCAAAATGCTTGAAAAGCTTATGAATTTTGTGTTAGATATCTTCAAAAATCTACATTCTGTTTTAAATATTTTGAAATCTTTTCACGTTTCAAATTATTTTGGAATCTTTTCAAAACTTCTAAATATATTTCAAACTTACTCGATTATTTTCCAAAATAGAAAATCGTTTTAAATTTTCCCAACAAACTTAACAAAGTCAGAAAAAAATTTAAAACCTTCAAGGATCCTTAAAAAGCTTCAAAATTTTATTTCGAATTCTTCAAAAATATAAATTTTATTTTTATTTTTAAATTAAATTAAAAATGTGTTAAATGGAACAATGAAAATTGTAGCGTTCAAAGTTTGAGTTCAACTCTCTGAAATATTAACGATTCAAGACTTTTTATTTCAAATAATTCAGTTTGAAATTTTTTAGTTTCCAATATTTGATTTATAATTGCTCATTTTAAATGAAATGTAAAATATTGTTAATGTTCTAAAAAATGTATTTTCCTTAATTAATACATTTCAAATGAAATGGGTTAAAACTGGAATATTTTAGATTGAAACTAGATAGAACCTAGATCTTAGATAGAACTCGAATTTTTCCAACAATTTTTTGAAAATTCTGAAGAAGTGAAAAAATTACGTGAAAATCATATAGATTCTTTTCTGAAAAATTTGAAAATCTGATTAAATATTATTTTTAAATTAATTTTTCAAAAAAAAATTATTGGTAGTTTTTCTAAAAATTTTGATACAAATTTTTTATTAACTTAAAACCTTTCAAAATGCTTAAAAAGCTTATAAATATATATAAAGTAAAAAAATATTAATAAAAAGTTATACAAATTTTTGAATTGTAGAAACTTATACTTTATTCTTGAGTTTTCTACTTTTCTACAAGAAAATACGAGACAAAAATTAGCTATTTGTATTTAACTGAATTTTGTTGTTAAATTTTATACATTTTTTTACAAAAAAGCACAGATTTTAACAAAAAATTACAGTTGTAGAAATGTTCTACTTTCTTGTAAACATTTTTTCCACCAGGGTTTTTACACTAGTGAGGAGTGAGCGAATAAAAAATGATAAATCCATTTTTTGAAAAAATTGATTTCTTTCCCGGTTTTAAAGTCTATCTATAAAATAAAATTAATTGAAAAGAAAAATTTAATTTTCGACTTTGTAAATGTAGTAAACATGTATAAATCTTTTGATTTCATATTATTAAACAAGAAATTGAAAATGTATCTCTTCAGAACATCAATAATCAGAGAAACATGCCTTTGCTCAATCAAAAGTAAATAAATCCATTTTCATTTTTTTAATAACTTCAAAAGAGTATTAAATTAAAAAGATTTATTTGCATCTCATTCATTTAACAGACTGAGAGATTATAATAGCCAATTAAAATTTGATTTTGATAAATGGGTTTCAAGCTACAATACATCCTGGAATATTGAGAAATGAGCTCAAGTGGATTTATAAAAATTTGTTTGCTTACTCCTCATATAGGGATATTTCAGATTATAATTATTATATAGTTCTAGAAATACCCTGAATTTTTGAAAATTCGGGAGGTCTGGAAACTCCTGAATTCCTAAAAATAAGAAGAGTTTTAGAAACTTCGGAAGTTCTAGAAACTTAGGAGTTCTAGAAACTCTAGGAGTAGTAGAAACTTTGAAAGTTCAAGAAACTGCTGGAGTTCTGGAAACAGTGAAACACCAGGAGTTTTAGAAACTCCAGAGTTCTAGAAACTCCGGAAGTTCTAGAAACTTAGGAGTTCAAGAAACTCTGGGAGTAGTAGAAACTTCGAAAGTTCAAGAAACTGCTGAAGTTCTAGAAACACCAGGAGTTTTAGAAACTCCAGAGCTCTAGAAACTCCGGGAGTTCTAGAAACACCGGGAGTTCTAGAAATACCAGGAGTTTTAGAAACTCCGGGAGTAGTAATTATGATAGGATTCATTTCAGATAAAAAATTTAACTTTAATTGTCAATTTAGTCATTTTAGAGTCAGTTTTCATTTTTTTACCTCCATCTGTACATCTCAAACGACAGGTTCAGTAATTATTACTCTCTGGTCTATACTAAACAATTTGAAAAATTTTTACCGAAAATATAACAATTCTATTTTTGGTTGAAAACTTATCTTTTCTAGTTGAAATTTCAGCATTTGGTTAAAGTTCACGTATTTTTTGAAAATTCGTCTTTTGGTAGTAAATTAACCTTCCTGGTTGAAAATTCAGATATTTGGTAAAAAATTCAACTATTTTGTTAAAGGTTTAATTATTTTGTTAAAACTTCAGCTATTTTATTCGAGTAACCTTAGTTGAAAATTCTTATAATAATTTTTTTTTGTGTCGATAATATTGGTCTTTAATGTATCGACACGGATTTAAAATTTATTTCTTGATCAGAGAACGCTAGGACAGACCCCCCCCCCAAACCAGAGAGTCACGTAATATGTGGATGCACCCTAAGATATTTCTAGAACTCCCGGTGTTTATAGAACTCTTGGAGTTTCTACTACTCCCGGAGTTTCTAAAACTCCTGGTATTTCTAGAACTCCCGGTGTTTCTAGAACTCCCGGAGTTTCTAAAACTCCTGGTGTTTTTAGAACTCCCACTGTTTCTTGAATTTTCGGAGTTTCTACTACTCCCAGAGTTTCTAGAACTCCCTAAGTTTCTAGAACTCTTCTTATTTATAGAAATTCAGGAGTTTCTAGACCTCCCGGATTTTCAAAAACTTAGAGTATTTCTAGAACTCCTGGTGTTTCTAGAACTTCCCAAGCTTCTAGAACTTCCGGAGTTTCTGCTACTACCAGAGTTTCTGCTACTCTCGGAGTTTCTAGAACTCCCTAAGCTTCTAGAACTTCTTGAGTTTTCAGAGCTGCCGTAATTTATAGAAATTCCGGAGTTTCCAGATTTCCCGAAGTTTCTAAAATTCTGGGTGTTTCTAGAACTACTGGCGTTTCTAGAACTCCCAGAATTTCTAAAACTCCTGTAATTTATAGACATTCCTGAGTTTCTAGATCTCCCGAAGTTTCTGAAACTCTTGATGTTTCCACAAATTCTGACGTTTCTAGAACTCCCAGTGTTTTGAGAACTCCCGGAGTTTCTAGAATTCCCGATGTTTCTAGAATTCCCGGAGTTTCTAGAACTTCCGGTGTTTCTAGAAATTCTGGGGCTTCTAGAACTCCCGGAATTTCTAAAACTCTTGTAATTTATAGAAATTGCAGAGTTTCTAGATTTCCCGGAGTTTCTGAAACTCTTGATGCTTCGAAAAATTCTGGTGTTTCTAGAACTCCCGGTGTTTTCAGATCTTCTGGAGTTTCTAGAATTCCCGGTGTTTCTAGAATTCCCGAAGTTTCTAGAACTTCCGGTGTTTCTAGAACTTCTGGGGCTTCTAGAACTTCTGGAATTTCTAAAATTCCTGTAATTTATAGAAATTGCAGAGTTTCTAGATCTCCCGGAATTTCTGAAACTCTTGATGTTTCGAAAAATTCTGGTGTTTCTAGAACTCCCCGTGTTTTCAGATCTTCTGGAGTTTCTAGAATTCCCGGTGTTTCTAGAATTCCCGAAGTTTCTAGAACCTCCGGTGTTTCTAGAACTTCTGGGGCTTCTAGAACTCCTGGAATTTCGAAAACTCCTGTAATTTATAGAAATTCCAGAGTTTCTAGATCTCTCGGATTTTCTAAAATTCTTAGTATTCCTAAAACTCCTGGTGTTTCCAGAACTCCGGTTATTTCAGAACTCCCGGAGTTTTTAAAACTCCGGTAATTTATAGAAATTCCTGAGTTTCTAGATCTCCCAAAGTTTCTGAAACTCTTGATGTTTCCACAAATTCTGGCGTTTCTAGAACTCTCAGTGTTTTGAGGACTCCCGGAGTTTCTAGAATTCCCGATGTTTCTAGAATTCCCGGAGTTTCTGGAACTTCCGGTGTTTTCAGATCTTCTGGAGTTTCTAGAATTCCCAGTGTTTCTAGAATTCCCGAAGTTTCTAGAACTCCCGGTGTATCTAGAACTTCTGGGGCTTCTAGAACTCCTGGAATTTCTAAAACTCCTTCAATTTATAGAAATTCCAGAGTTTCTAGATCTCTCGGATTTTCTAAAATTCTTGGTATTTCTAAAACTCCTGTTGTTTCCAGAACTCCGGTGATTTTAGAACTCCCCGAGTTTCTAGAATTCCCGGAGTTTCTAGAACTCTGGAGTTTCTAAAAGTCCTGGTGTTTCTAGAACTCCCAGTGTTTCTAAAACTATCGAAGTTTCTTTAACTCTCGGAGTTTTTCTACTACTCCGGTGTTTCTAGAACTCCTGTCATTTTAAAACTCCTGCAATTTATATAAATTTCGGAGTTTCTAGATCTGACGGAGTTTCTAAAACTCTTGGGGTTTCTAGAACTCCTGGCGTTTCTAGAACTCCCGGTGTTTCTCAAACACACAGAGTTTCTTGAACTTTCGAAGTTTCTATTTCTCCCGGAGTTTCTAGAACTTCCTACGTTTCTAGAACTCCCGGAGTTCATATAGATCCCGGAGTTTCTAGAACTGCCTAAGTTTCTAGAACATATTTCTAGTTCCTAGTTCATATAACTCCCGGAGTTCATAGAATTTCTTGAATTCGTGTAATACGTGGAATTCCTGGAATTTAAAATACTGAAAGGAATTAAGATAATAAGAAATCAAAACTATGCAAAACAAGGATTCAGATAATAAGAACTTTAAAAAATGCGAGGCATTTGGAAAATTCTATAGAATTCAAAGAAATTCAAAAATTTCCAAGAATTTAAGGTGGAGTTCATAGAATTTCTTGAATTCCTGCAATTCATGGAATTCCCGAAATGTAAAATACTGCAAGAAATGCAGAGAATAAGAACTTGAAATAATGCAAGGTTTTAGAGTGTTCGGTTTCGGCTCGTCTCCAGTATAGGGCGCCACTTGAGGACCATCAAGCTCCCTCTCATCGGCCGCTGTGCGTCACCCCAGTCAGTCTCTCGTCGTGCTTCACTCCGATCCGACGTACGGGCGTACAGTGCTTGTGTAACATAGTGTAGTGCAGTGTATTGTAGTTCAACAAATAAAGCCAGTCAGTTCAACAACTCAGCGACTAGTCACTCTACGATCTCACGTCACCCACTCCTTCCACGCGAAATAATACATTGGTCCAATCGAGCCGGATACTCCACGCAGAGCCTGTCCACCTGACACAAGTTTGCCGCATCTTCGCAGACGAGTCCTCGTGCTTCCGACGATGGCCGCCCGAGCCTGAAGCCAAGAGCCCACGCAGTAGACGCCCTCAAAGTTGCGTTTCCGGTCATCCAACTACGAGCCTGCCCTGACGTCGCCATGGAACCAGCCACAGGACAATTGACCGGATTCATCCACTCCAGGGAGGTGATCGTGGTGCGGAGATCAGCAAAGGGCCGGCCGACATTGGAAGCAGAGACGAAGATTCATCAATCGCGGGTCGACGGGTGTCTTCGCCATGTAACTAGTAGTTCATAGCGAACACGATATCCTGGTCTCTCATAACGAAGAAAGGATGTGACCCGGTGGGAGGGCTTGCATTGGAAGGTGTTCGGAAGTTTCCTGTTTAATGGCAACGTGACAATTCTTGATTCCTTTTCGGTGCCGTTTTTGTCCTCGTGTTTTGAGTCCCCATAGCAGTAGAGGTTATCTCTTAATCTGAATCCTTTTCTGTACTCAGTGGTGTCAATGTTTTTCCGAACACTTTTGGATACCCCAAATTGAACATAATATAGAACATTTTTGTCCCTTTCAAATTTGCACATTTCGCTGTTCTTATTTACTGTTTTTCGAATAATAATGAGGTTAAAAACATTTGAAAATACAGTATTAGTCATTTTATGTTGTCAAGATTGATTACTACACAGGTAGCTGTGATGAAAACTAAGTTTTTAAACTTTTTTATTATTATTTTATATATTTTTGATTGATCAGATTTGAAGAAAGCGAGAGTTTTATGTTAAAGTGATGTATTTTTATGCACAATCCTACTATATTTTGCCATTTTTATGCTTTTTAAGCGTCTTCTAATGCGTTAGACGGAAATCGTGTTTTTAATTTATCTCAGGTTACGTTTGACAGCTCCAGATGGCTTTGAAAGGGATTAGAATCTAAATAGTTTTGCTACCTAATCTGGGATTCAGAAAGGCAGGACGGAAGCGGCATTCCTAGATATCTCTGGTTCCCGCTCTCTCGAACAATCTCCCACTCGCGGTCGAGAACTTTCCTCATCTCCCGAGAGA
>CAKNYM010050853.1:91858-102933 GCA_932195095.1 Andricus curvator
CTCATCTCCCGAGAGAGGTGGGAGAAGCAGTCGAATTTGTCCTGCACACATATCTCTCTCTCTCTCTCTCTCGTGCAATCTCCCACACACGGTCGAGAATTCTCCTACGCATACCTCTATCCCTTTCTTTCTTGAAGAAATTAGAACGTTCCTATTCAGATATTTGAGTATTGTGTTATGTGTATGTATGAGTTTATATACATGCATGTATATATATGTATAGTGATATATATAATATATATATAAATAATATATATATATGTGATATGTATGTATATATAATATAAGCACATATAGTTGCAAATGGACAAGACCCTCTTCTTAAAATAGTCAGGAAACACGAAGAAGTGGGAAAAGGGGCGTTTCTGTACAAAGCAGCGGAGGAGGCTGCTGAAACACTCGGCCTTGACTTCAATATTAGGGGTGAGCAAAATGCATCAAATCTTATCCATCTTGAATACTCACTCCTGAAGGCCCGGATTAAGAAAGCACAGGAGAAAAACTTCCACGAACAGCTCCTCGACAAGAGGATGCACGGCATCTTCCACAGAAATGTGGAGGATCGGTCGATGTCGTATGAGCTAACGTTTGCTTTCCTTAGATCACCCGGATTGAAGTCGGGCACGGAGGGCTTCATTTTGGCATGTCAAGACGGTGTCATTTCCACTCTAGCGTACCGTCGCCACATTTTGGGCCGGGACGTTCCCGATGATGGTTGCGGGGCGTGTCATGCACGCCCCGAGCATCTGGGACGCATACTGTCTGGTTGTCCAAGTCATGCGGGAGCGACCTGCATCCGGAGGCACAATGCGGCACTGGGAGTGCTTTATTACCATCTCTGTCACTCTTGTGGCATTAGCCCAAATACCTCTCCGCTAGGCGCTCCTGGAGAAGTGGAGTCGGTTGTCGAGGGTGAGAGGTGCCGCATATGCTGGAGCTTCATATTCTCGACGGTTGTTTCTGTTGCGCACTCGAGGCCTGGCATGGTTCTCCTTGACTTCGAGGGGCGAGCCATGTTCGTTATCGAATTTTCGACTCCTTATAAGGGAGTTGCGACGGTTGTGCCCGGAGTGTTCTGTTAGGCTGGTCGTCTTCATCATCGGCGCTCTTGGAGGTGCCAGGGTTTCGCTGGTTAATAGCCTGAGGGGCATCCCTGCGTGTCAGAGAAATGCTGAGACGCTTGCGGGGAGGATGCGGAGGGCGGTCGTCCTTGGGTCGCTCCGTGTCCTCGGGGTGCACGAGACTTTTGCCGGACCGTCGTGTTGAGTTCGTCGCGGACTGTAACCACCTATCCCACGGTCGTGAGACGCGGTTACAGCTGAAATTTTACCGCGATTTCGCTGGGAGCGGGTGCAATTTTTCAGATTAGCGCCCGCTCCCGGCGAAATCCTGCGGTTGTCCTTATGACGGACTTTTAACTATATATATGTGTCATGTATGTCATGTGTGTGCATACCTATTGTACATTGTCATATTATCATATATTTTCATTTTATGGATAATTTTATATATTATTCATTTCTATACTTTATACATCATATTTCTATTCATATTCATAATTATCTATTATTTCTTTACTGATAATGCCATTTCTATACTTCTACGCACGCACATACACACGCTGCAAATGCTTCGCTGCCTCTTCTTCCTTTTATTCATGGACAACGGCGCATTTGGCGGGCGGGATTCGACCCCGGTTTCAATGCTCCATCAATTATCGAGCTGAGTGACGTTTAGCGACGATGTGCCGCAACAATTCTGGATAAGCCCGAAGCCGACTGGACACCTGGGGCACCGGCTGTTCGTCTTGAACTATTGGAGACTTATTGGGCCGCGTTCCAGGAGAATCACATGGGACTCATCCATCAGCCTCCAGATGCGGACTACAATGTGGAAAACTCCTACGCAGACATCGAGAATGTTCACGTCAACGAACGCAGTCAAATCTGCGAGCAGCGACGCAGGTTCATGCCTCAGCAAAACCAACAAGTGCAGCAGCAATGACCACAACCACTTGTACCACACTCCTCAGTTGCGCGGAGACGATATGACATGATAAGCTCGTTTCCTCAATGCAACTGTTCTGGGAATTGGAGGATTTGCCACGGGTTTCACGCCCATCCCCGTTGGACGAAGAGTGCGAAGTCATCTTCGCTTATCACCAACGAACTTCTGAAGGACGATATAGTTCGCCTGCCATCGAAACAAGAAGTTCTAGAAATGTTCGGCGAGAATTTAAATGGAGCTTCCCTAAAATCCTTGCATCGGCGATGAAGTGATGAAGGACGTCGAAGTGGCAGAGGCATACACTTGTTTTATGATGGAATACGCTCGACGTTGTCACATGAGACCTATACCTCCAACGGAGCTGCGTGCGAACGCTCGCCCCACTTACTACCTACCACATCATGGAATCTGGCAACGGGGAGATCATCATCGCCGCCTCAGAGGAGTCTTCAATGCATCCAGACCTACGTCCACTGGCTACAGTCTCAATGACACGCTTCACACTGGACCTAAACTGCGAACCAATTTCGGCCACGTGCTGATTCGATGAAGACACCACAGAATTGCTTGCGGCGCCGATGTCTGCATTATTATCGGCAGATTCTAGTGAATGCACAAGACATCGATCTGCAACGCATCGTATGTAGTGCCCGCTAGAATGACCAAGCCGTACACTACCAACTGTTGACTGTGACTTATACCCAAGTACTTTGAAGGATCGCTTTGTCGACGACATATTAACGGGATGCAATGACCTTCGAGAAGCGAAGCAGCTACAGGATCAGCTTATTCATCTTCTGCAGCTTGGAGGATTTTCTCTCCGCAAATGGATCGTCAATCGACCGGAGCTAATCGAAGATTTACCACGAGACCGTTTTCGCCCGACCTGACTTCAACTTGGCAGCGATGGCCTTACCAACGAGCTCGGCGTTTGCTGGGATCCGCAGAATGATTGGTTTCGTCTGACTCCACCCGAGATTGATTCGCATAATTTGACGAAGCGCACCATTTTCGCCACCACTGCTAGATTGTTTGATCGTTGCGGTTGGATCGCGACCGTCACTCCAATACGAAACCCTAGGTTGAAGGTTGTAATTGAAACAAAGAAACTTGCAACTCTCTCAAAGGTTTTTGTGGGTTTCCTTTGAGTTGAGCACGGCATAAGCCGGAGTTGCAAAGCGGCATGGGGCCCACGCACCAAAAGGTGCCTCTCATGACCGTCAAGTCAGAGCGAATGAGTGAGAGTTGTTAAACGCGAAGCGACGTCATCAGCGACTTCCGTCGAATCGGAGCATGGAAATTCGACCTTACGGCGGGCGGCTAGCAAATGGTCGTTCACGGAACGAGGCGGGCGGTATGTTCGGTTTCGGCTCGTCTCCAGTATAGGGCGCCACTTGAGGACCATCAAGCTCCCTCTCATCGGCCGCTGTGCGTCACCCCAGTCAGTCTCTCGTCGTGCTTCAGTCCGATTCGACGTACGGGCGTACAGTGCTTGTGTAACATAGTGTAGTGCAGTGTATTGTAGTTCAACAAATAAAGCCAGTCAGTTCAACAACTCAGCGACTAGTCACTCTACGATCTCACGTCACCCACTCCTTCCACGCGAAATAATACATAGAGAATTCAAAAGAATTCAAAGAAGCTCAAGGAATTTAGAGAATTTAGAGTTATTTATAACTACAAGAACTATCCACCTAGAAACACTACACGAATCGGCTAGTGTCACGCCTACCCTGAAAGGGAAATGGCTTAATGGTATACATACAATGAGGATTTCAGAGAACTCGCGAAGTTCATAGAATTCCTTGAATTCGTGTAATTCATGGAATTTTTCGAATTCAGAATAATGCATTGAATTCAGCAAATTGGAACTTCAAATAATACAAGGCATTTAGAGAATTCAGATGAATTCAATGAATATAGAAGGAACTCAAAGAGTTCAGAGAATTCAAGGAATTTAGGCAATTCAAGGAATTCAGGGCATTTGTGGAATTCAAGCAATTCACAGAATTAAATTAATTAAGGTAATTCAAGTAATTTTGGGAATCATGGAATTCAGAAAATTTCAAACAACTAAAAAGATTTCAAAGGAATTCAAATGAACTAAAAATAATTATAAATAATATACTAAATCACAGAGTATTAATCACTAAACCTTTTAAGATTGAGGTATCGATTTTAATTTTTCAAAACATATATTGAAATTTATTTACTTCAGATTTATTAGGAAGCATTTTAGCTGACTTTTAATTGGCAGAAAAATAAACTTATTTCTGTTAGTCCTGGGGTTTATAATTGAATTTAATTTGCAATTATAGTACCTGTATTAAAATTTTGGAAATAGACATACGCACCGACCTGCCCGGGGGATCCCCCTTTTTATCGAACTCCACTTTAGCGTCCTCCCAAGGGAATGAAACATTCAATAAGTGACTCTGAAAAATAAAAGATAGTACACAAGTTATTAGAATAATTTCTTTGCATTTTTTTCAATCAATTAATTTGCCAACGAATTAATTAAAAAATTTAGTTTATTTCAAAAATAAATCTTACTACCCATTTACTAATCAGCCTTTTTCAGGGTGGTCGCAAAACTTAATTTTCAAAATTGCCTCATTTTTCTTACACCAGTTTTTCCTTTTCCTTGACCAATAATATTTAAAGTTCGGCTTCAGATGAAAACTCGAATTTTTCGATGATTGCGATTTTTTTCGAATTTTTCAATTTATTTTCAACTTTTAAATGAGATCGAGGCAATAACCAATTAAATTTAACAGAAATAATTGTATAAACAGTTTATTAATTATAATAATATTCTCTTAGAATAATGCTAGAAACTTGCAGTTTTTTCTAAAAATTTCCACTTTTGGTTAACTTTTCAATTAGAGTGAGGTAATAATTAATTCAAGTTAACAATTATAATTATTTAAACAATTTATTATTATTTTTAAACATATTCTGTATTTTCTCCAATAGAAATGCTAAATAGTTGTGGGTTTTTCTGAAATTTTCAAATTCTTGTCAACTTTTTACTTAGCTCGAAGAAATAATTAATGCAATTCATGGAAGATAATTGTTTGAACGAATTATTATTGTTTCACATCAAATTATCTTTGAATGATGCTAGCAAGTTGCGGTTTTTTCTGAAACATTCAACTTTTTTCTCTTTTTCACTCAGAACGAGGTAAAATTAATAAAATTTTACAAAAATGATTGTTTAAACAAATGATTATTTTTTATAACTATTTTTTCCTATAGTGATACTAGATAGTTGCGGTTTTTTTCTGAAATGTTTCACTTTTTGCTACGATATTTTAGAGTTATTGTTGCTAGAAGGTTGCGTTTTTTCTGAAATTTTTATTTTTGCTTTGGCTTTTTAGTTATGAACAAACAATAAACAAATAATAGAGAAAATAATTTTTGAACAATCTCTTTTTTGTGAATATATTTCTCTGAAATATTTGATATATTCTTTAAATTCTCTATATGGATCACATTAAATGTAAATTTTCCTTGAAGTGAATAGTTACTGAGAGCCTTCATGATTAAATTAATATTAATATTCATTATTTGTTCCCAACTAAAAAGTCAGAGAAAAGCTGAAAAAAGTTATGCTTGTTAAATTAGATTAATTATTATTTCACTATGAAAGGTGGACAAAAATTTCAGAAAAAACCGCAACTATCTAGCATTAATATAGAAGAAGATAGTTATAAACAATAATAATTTGTTTAAATAATTATGTTTTTTCAGTTAAATTAATTATTACCACAGTCTAAGTGGAAAATAGACAAAAACTTGAAAATTTTAGAAAAAACCTACACTTTCTACCATTATTCAAAGATAATATTATTAAAAATAATAATCAATTGTTTAAAGAATTATGTTTGCTAACATGAATTAATGATTACCTTAGTCTGATTGAAAAGTGGACGAAAAGTGAAAAATATTAGAAAAAAATCGCAACTTTTTGCATTATTCTAATGGAATATTGTTATAGATAATAATAAATTGAATTTTAATAATTTAAACTTGAATGAATAGTGAAATCATTCTAATTGAAAAAGGAAAAAAGTGGAAAATTTTAGAGAAAACCGCAACTATCTAGCATTAGTATAGGAAAATATAGTTATAAACAGTAATAATTTATTTGAATAATTATGTTTTTCAACCTGAATTAATTATTACCATACACTCAGTCCGAAATAGACAAAAAGATTGAAATTTTGGAACAAAATGCAACTTCGTAACATTATTCAAACAGAATATTATTAAAAATAATAATAAATTGTTCAAACAATTATGTTTGTTCACCTGAATTAATTATTACCTCACTTTAATTGAAAAGTGGACCTAAAGTGGAAAATTTGAGAGAAAACTGCAACTTTCTAGCATTAATCTAAGAGAATATTATTTTAAATAATAATAATAAATTATTCAGTAAAAAGTAGTATTTTATGTAATAGAAACAATTTGTATTTTAAAAACGGCAAAAAAATCATAATTAGCGCCAAAAACTCGCAAAACCCAATTTTTCACTTATGGTTTTTTAGAATTTTTCAAGGAATCTGTATCATCATTAGAGAATACCATGAAATATTTAACGTCTTTTCAGACTAGATGGGGCTGTGAAAGAAAAATTATTTTAAATATTTTTTTTCTGAAAAAAGGTCTCCTCTCACTCCGCTGGGAATCGAACCACAGAACTACTCATTTCCGTTCAGGTGCTTTCCCATTAAGCTGCTAGAGAGATCGAGAGAAGAAACTTTTTCCATAAATACACGCATTATTTTGCTAGATAGTACAAATAAAATTTTTCAAGGAATCTGTATTATCATTAGATAACAACAATCAATATTTAACGTCTTTTCAGACTAGATGGAGCTATAAAAGAAAAATTATTTTAAATAATTTTGTTCTGAAAAAATAATTTTTCTTTCATGGCTCCATCTAGTCTGAAAATACGCTAAATATGTTCTGTTATTCTCTAATGATAATACAGATTTCTTGAAAATTTCGATTTGTACCATCTAGCAAAATAATACGTGTATTTCTGAAAAAAGATTCTTCTCTCGATCTCTCTAGTAGCTTAATGGCAAAGCACCTGACCGGAAATCAGTAGTTCTGTGGTTCGATTCCCAGCGGAGCGAAAGGAGATCTTTTTTCAGAAAAAAATGATTTAAAATAATTTTTCTTTCATAGCACCATCTAGTCTGAAAAGACGTTAAATATTTTCTGTTATTCTCTAATGATAATACAGATTCCTGGAAAAACATGTTGTTATAAATAAAGCCTGTGGTATTCTAGGCAATTATTTATTTCAACCCATGATGCGATTAATATGGACATGAAGAATCAACCATTTGTTCTAGTTGATAAAAAAAATTGTTTGATAATTAAATATATAATGTTAAAATAGAGTTTTTAATTCATTGACTAATTTTCTTACCATAAAAAGGGTACCGTTGAAGGGGAATATTTCTTTACAAACACCTTTGTAATATTCACCACAAACATTTTTAAGCATACTGTCCAGACCATAGGCCATCGTCCAAAATGATTTGACCACGAAACTCATTTTCGGATCCTGACGATATCGGTCAGATAATTTTTCATTTCCTGTAAGAAAGAAAAGGCGAATAATTAATTGAGACAATAAACATAATAATTGCAAATTTAATAATTAATTGATAATTCAATAATTAATCAGGCATTTGATTCCCTTGCATTGAGGATGCTTTGTCGCTGATTTTCAAATGATTAATTTTGCACTTCAGATGAAAATGATTGAATTTGCAAAATCGTGATACACAATTTGAAAATTAATTATTTTTTACGATTTTGTTACAGGATCCTAACTTAAGAATTCTGGAATTTGTAAATGAAGTTTGGAATTGTTTAATTTTCAACGCTTCAAGTTCTTCTTCTTCTTCTTCTTTATACATAATGTGTCCCCCAAGGATTTACATAAACTCCGCTTCTTATAATCTTTTCATTTATATTTCTTACATTTGTTTCACTTATCTTCTTCCTCAATTTTACTATTTTTTCACATCCATTCTTTCCGTTTTTCTCAGTTGCTCCTCTAACCTCCTCAAACTCCTCCATCCACTCCTCACCCATTCCATCCTCCCCTAGCACCTTTACCGCATTCTCTTGCGAGCTTTCTTTATCTTCCATTTCTCTCCTATTTCCTTCCCATGCATGGTCCCATGTTTCCTCTTCCCATTCACAGTTTCTCCACTTTTTGTTCTCTTTCTTTTTCCAATACATCCCTTCCCTTAACTCATTTCCCAATCTAAATCTTCCTATTCTGGTCCATCTTCTCTCTACCCATTTCTTCTCTAAATACTTTGGTATTCTCCTTCTCCAATCTTTTTAACCTTATTTTTCCTATTCCTTATATTTGTTTTATTACCCCTGCCACTTTCTTTATCCTTTCTCTTTTATACTATGATCTCCATTTGTTTGCGAGGTATATCCCAAATATTTAAACTCTTATTTGTTCTAACTTTAGTCCTTTACTTCTCCCTGTCCATTCATTCTTCCTTCCCCCTCTGTTTCCAAACCTTAGATTTTGTATTTTCTACATTTAAATTCAACTTTTTTCCATCTGAGTATTTCTCCAAACATGTAATTAATTAATCATCCTTGCCTTACTTCTTTCACCAACCAGAAATATTTCCGATAATCTCTTTATTATACCCTTTCTTCTCTCCTTTTTTACCATAACTTTTTCTATCTCGACTCGGTCCAATGAGCCAAACGCCGCCTTTAAGTCCACGAACATTGCTATTATTGTCTCATTCTCCCATTTAATCCTTTTATTTGCCAGATCAGACATGCCCACCTAAGGGAAATTCTCGCTGGGAACACATGTTCCGCGTCCACCACTATTTCTTCTCGAGAGCGGGAGTGGTGATAGAGGTGGTAAAATCTCCCCTCTGTGAGGTCACAGAGGGAAGATTCTCGCAAGCCTCTACCACCACTCCCGCTCTCCAGAAGAAATAGTGGTGGGAGCGGAACATGTATTCCCGGCGGGAATTCCCCCTAGCTGGGGACATGCCCAGCCTGGGGAAATTCCCGCCGGGAACACATATTCCGCGTCCACCACTATTTCTTCTGGAGAGCGGGAGTGGTGATAGAGGTGGTAAAACCTCTTCTTTGTGAGGTCATAGAGGAAAGATTCTCGCAAGCCTCTACCACCACTCTTGCTCTCCAGAAGAAATAATGGTGGGCGCGGAACATGAATTCCGGCCAGGAACACATGTTTCGCATCCACCACTATTTCTTCTGGAGAGCGGTAGTGGTGATAGAGGTGGTAAAATCTATTCTCTGTGAGGTCACAGAGGAAAGATTCTCGCAAGCCTCTACCAACTCTCCCGCTCTCCAGAATAAAATGTTTTCTATGTACAGTTTTTGCTAGTGAATAATAATAAAAAATTATAAATTAGAAAAAATGTTTTTGCTTAATTTAGAATGTTTTGGAAATGGTAAAAAAAAATGTTTTTTTAATGAGTCCTATACCTATGCTATTATTATTATATACGCTCAAAAGACGCGGAATTGACCATATTTGAACGCTTGAAATATCACTAAAATTTTTATTTTTCGAAAAAACAAAATAATAGCATGTTTCTTTGATTCAAGCGGAAAAAATTTCAGGTTCGACATATTCAACTTTTTCCAACATGTTTTTTGGTAATTTTCAAAACATTCTAAATTGAGCGAATTTTTTTTTTTAAATTTATTATTTTTTATTATCACTAACTAGAAAAAACTTTTCATAGAAAAAATATGCCATGGTTTTTGAAGTAATAGGACATTTTTTTGGAATTTTCAAATACAAACAAAAAAAAACCGAAGATATAAACCCATTTCAAAATTTTTTTTCTCACTTTTTTCAGATGTCAACCAACAAATTTTTTTCGCTCAGCTCAAACGATTCGACTAATTTGATTATTTTCACTCCGCCCTAATAAACAAGTTTTAGTAGCAAATACGCATTTTCACAACTGTTTCAAAATTTAACAAAAATTAAGCTTATTCAATTAAAATTGTGAAAATGTGCGTTTGTTTATCCAAATTGTTTATATAATTAGGAGTTTTTGCCACTATGGAAAAAATGAGAGATAGGAGTCATTGACACGATGTTTCAAGTTAATTTCGCAAAAAATGAAGTCTATTAATGAAAAAATGGTGAACATGTACATTTACTTATAAAAATTGTTTATATAATTAACAGTTTTTGTAATTATGAAAAATATAACACAATTCATGAAAAAATGGTTGAAGTGTGCATTTGTTTATAAAAATTGTTTAAATAATTAGTGAAAAACAGCTATTTTTAACTAATTGTAAGCACACGTTATTATCTATCATATTTGATACAAAATCTATGGATTTAAAATAGCTAATCATTGCGAATCACGAAAAAATGACTTTTGTTCAATAGTTTGTTTATAACATTATTAATATTTTTTTTCTTATTCTAAACAAAAAATTTCAACTTTGTTCTTAAATAAGAAATTTTTATTTAGTTAAAATGAAATATTCGCCGTCATTTTTTATACCTGGAAGACGATTATTATTATTATTAATTCTAAAAAAAGATAAAAATCCGTGAAGAATTGAACTATCGGTCGAGTTTTGTCTGTGCCTCAGTCCACTTGTGATTAGGAATATTGATCGCATGCCTACAACTCTCATATTCACTAGAATGACGGTTTAATTGCAAGTCGGTATTTTCCATACGCTTGTTGTAGACGAAAATGCTGATCCCCGATTTCCGATATTTCCACACATCGCTTAAGAGTAGTTCATTGAAATGCAGATATAGGTCAAATCAACGTCCGCAAGCCGAAAATCACTATAGATACACGCTGAATTCACAATCATTTGTAGAACAGAAAATAAGTGATGTAAATACAGTTCATTGTTCTCCATTTATTATGTATTTCAATTCTAAATTTGGATGTTTCCAAAAAAGCCTACTCCTCTACTTCCCTACTCCCCTACTCACCTACTCCCATAATCCCATACTCCCATACTCCCATACTCCCATACTC
>CAKNYM010050853.1:110375-121731 GCA_932195095.1 Andricus curvator
ATGAAGGTGAAATGAGAGGAGAATATGTAGGGAAATGAGGGGGAAATAAGACAAATTAGGGGAAGGAAATTAGATAAAGTCAGGGGTAATGAGGGGAGGGAAAGTAGGTGAATTGAAGGTGAAATCAGAGGAGGATATGTAGGGAAATAAGGGGGAAATGAGGCAGGGGTGTAAATTAGGTTAAGTTGTGGGAAATGAGGGGAGAGGAAGTATGGAAATAGGAGGTAATGAGAAGGGGAGTAGGGGAAGAGATGGGGAGGGGAAGTGGATAATATGAAGGGAAATAATGGGTTCGAAAAAGTGGGGGAAATAATGAGAAATGAGCAGAACAATGGCAGGGATAGTGAGGGTAGCGAGGGGAGGAATAAGATCAAGTTTTTGAAAATGAGGAGAGGGGGAATAGGGAAAATGAGGGGAAAAGGGGAGGGTAAGTAGGGTAAGTGAGCTTAAGTGAGGGACAACTAGGGTAAGTAAGCAGTAATAAAGGGGGGAAGTAAGAGCAATACGGGAATGGAAGTAGGAGAAATGAGTGTAATTTGGGGAAGTAGGGGGAATGATTGAAAATTAGGGCGAGTAAGGATGGGAAGTGAGGACTGGAAAAGGGATGTAGGGGAATGAGGGAATTATGGGAAGTAAAGTGAGGGGTAATTAGAGGAAATGAGGGGATGATAGTTAGGTGATGTGAGGGGTAATTATGGGATGGGAATTAGGGAAAATAGGGGTAAAACGAGGGGATAGTATGTAGGGAAAGTGAGGGGCAAATTTGGGAAGGAGAAGTATAGAAATAGGGGAGAATGAGGGGGGAGTAGAGGAAGCGAGGGGAGAGAAAGGAGGTGAAGTGGAAGAAATAAGAAGAAATTAGGGATGGAAAAGTAAGGGGAAATAAGGTCGAGGGGAATTAGATAATGTGATAGAAAATAAGGGAAGGGGAAATAAGGAGAAATAAGCGGACGGTAGGTAGGGGAATTGAGTGGAAGCGAGGGGAGGGCAATTAAGTAAAGTAATCGAAAATGAAGGGAAGGGGAGTATGGGAAATAAGGTAGGGGAAGTAAACGAAGTGAGTCTAAGTGAGGGGGAAGTAGGGGAAGTAATGGGTAATAAGGGGAGGGAAAGTAGGGAAAATAAGGGAGTGGAAGTAAGAGAAGTGAGTATAAGTGAGGGGAAGTAGGGAAAATTATTATAAAGGAGAGTGAGTAGGGGAGGGGAAGTAAAATCTGGGAAAGAGAAGTAGGGGTAGAGGAGAGTATTGGAGGGGGATATTTGAACGACTAAATTAACACTTTAATCGGCTACTTCGTCTAACTTTGTCCCCTATTTTCATGAAACTTCCCCTTTTTTCTTTTTCTCATTTTTTGCTTAAATGAGAACTGAATTATTAAAACCTTAGAAAAAGCAACTACTTTTGCTTAAAGCTTAATTTTTTGAAAATTCGACCATTTTTTTTTTAAATTTAATTGATTTTTGGAAAAATCGTATTTTGGATAGAAAATTAATTTTTTTTTGGTAAACATGTGACCTTTCTGGGTTGCAAAATAATTTGTTGATTGAAAATTTAACTATTGAGTTGCAGAAGTAACTGATTATGGTTAAAGTTTAAATTTTTCGTGAGAAAATTCAACTGTTTTGTTCAACATTTGTCTTTTTTTTGAAAATTCAACAAGCTTTTTGAGAGGTCATCCTTTTTGGTTGGAAATTTGACTGTTTTGTAATAAATTCGTCTTTCTGGATATAGAATTCATCCTTTTAGATTGAAAAGTCATCTTTTGGTAAAAAAGCCATATTTTTTGGTTAAAAGTTCATTAATATTGTTAAAAATTCATTGTTTTTTTTGCAAACAATTCAACCGTTTTGTTGAACAGTCGTCTTTTTGGATACACAATTCGTCCTCTTGGATTGAAAACTCATATTTTGGTAGAAACTAGTCTGTTTTGGTTGAAAATTCATCTTGTTTGGATGACATTTGAACTGTTTGGTTGAAAATTAAAACTATTTTGGTAAAAAATTCATCCATCTGGTTAAAAATTCACTTCTCTGCCGAAAATTCATATTTCTTGGTCTAGAATTCAACTAATTGTTGAAAAGGAATTTTTTTGTTGAAAATTTATATTTGCGGGTTAAAAATGTAATTTTTTTGTAGAAAATGTGTATTTTTGGGTTAAAAAATCAACTTTTTGTTGAAAATTCTATTTGGTTAAAATAGAACCTTCAGGTTGGAAATTCATATATTTCATCAGTTAGAGCTTTTACGAGTTGGTTGAAAATTAACTTTTTTGTTAAAATTAATATTTTTCAGTTGAAAATTTTACTATTTTGTAGAAAATTCGAATTTTTGGTTTGAACTTCAAACCAAAAATTCATATTTTCGAGTTGAAATTTCAATTTAAAAAAAAAAATGAATTTGTTTTCGTTGACGATTCAAGTATTTTCTGAAAACTCGTCCTTTCTGGTTGAATTAAATTGTTTTTTATCAAAAATATTTTCGATTAAAACATCAAATTTCACATTTTTGTTCGTTGAATTATTTTTGTTTTTTTATCTAAAAATTCAACTATTCCATATTTCTTTGAAAATTAAACTTTCTCAGTTAAAAATTTATCTATTTTTTATTGAAAACTAACTTTTTTGTTGAAAATTCATATTTTTGAGTTGAAAATTCAACTGTTTAGTTGAAAATTCATATTTTTTGTTAAAAATTCAACGAGTTGGTTAAAAATAAACTTTTTTGGTAAAATTCATATTTTTTAGTTGAAGATTTTCCTATTTTGCAGTAAAATCGTCTTTTTGGTTTGAAGATTCAAGACTTTCGTAGAAAATTCAACAATTTGGTAAAGAATTTAACTATTTGGTGGCAAATTAATTTTTGTTGTAGAAAATTCATATTTTTGAGTTGAAATTTCTATTTTCTATTTTCGTATTTCTGGGTTGAAAATTCAACTGTTTTTAGAAAATTCATCTTTTAGCCTTAAAAATTCAACAATTTTGTACAAAATTCAACTATTTGGTTGAAAATAACTTTTTTGTTGAAACTTCATATTTTTTGGTTAAAAATTCAACAAGTTGGTTTAAAATTAACTTTTTTGTTAAACTTCATATTTTTTAGTTTAAAATTTTGTAAAAAAAATCATCTTTTTCATTTGAAGATTCAAGAATTTGGTAAAAAATGCAACAAATTGGTAGGAAATTCAACTATTTGGTGGAAAATTAACATTTTCGCAGAAAATTCATATTTTCGAGCTTAAGTTTCAATTTTTTTAGGTAGACAATTTGATTAAAAAAAAAGAATCTGCTTTGGTTGACGATTAAATTATTTTCTGAAAACTTGTCCTTTTTGGTTAAATTAAATTGTTTTTGATTCGAAATAGCATGAAAATTCAACTATTTTAGTTGAAAATTAATCTATTTGAAAACTATCTTCTTTTTTGATATTTCATATTTTTAGGTTGAAAATTCAACTGTTTTGTAGAAAATCCATCTTTTTGGCTTGAAGATTGAACAATTTTGTATAAAATTCAAATATTTGGTTGAAATATAACATTTAGGTTGAAAATTCATATATTTTAGTTAAAAATTCAACGAGTTGATTGAAAATTAACTTTTTTGTTAAAATTCATATTTTATAGTTTAAAATGTTGTAGAAAAATCATCTTTTTGTTTTGAAGATTCAAGAATTTGGTAAAAAATTCAAAAATTTGGTAGGAAATTCAACTATTTGGTGGAAAATTAACATTTTTGTAGAAAATTGATATTTTCGAGCTAAAATTTCACTTTTTTTGTAGAAAACTTGATTTAAAAAAATCTGTTTTGGTTGACGATTAAAGTATTGTCTGAAAAATTGTCCTTTTTGGTTAAATTAAATTGTTTTTGATTTGAAATATGGTTTGGTTAAAATATCAACTATCACATTTTTTGCGTTGAATTCTTGTTTTTTTTTTAACTGAAAAATTAATTATTCCATATTTGGTTAAAAATTGATCTTCCTTAGTTGGAAATTGAACTATTTGTTTGAAAATTCATCCACTCTGTTAAAAATTTAAAATATTTCGACTCATCATTTCAGGAATAATTGATACCTACATTAATTTTGATAAAAAGAATTTATTCTCCTATTATTTCCGTATTTTCGTGAAAATTACCCTGCTTCCCCAGTTTTGAGAGAACTTATTTTCAAAATTGATCAAAATTGATATATTCCCGTTTCTTTTCGAATCGCCAAGTATGAGAAACGGTACGTGCTTTCGGAAATTCTTATTCCTTTTTGAAAAAAAAATCCCTACAAAAATGTAATTGAAGCTTTAACCTCGATTTTTAATTTATTGTGAAGAGACAAGCGTTCCTGATTTCTGGATATCCTGATTAAAACACAGAGGTCTGTTACTTCTCTTATCTCTTATCTCATTTCCATTTCCCTCTAGTTTCAATGAATAGGAATGTGTGTACATACATACATACATACATACATACATACATACATACATATATACATACGTACAATCATACATACTTCCCCAATATCCACAGTGAATAGGAACTGAATTATTCCAAGACCCGATGGAAAGCTGAGTAATTGCGCCTTGTGTCGTCTTTTAAATTTTTTATTGCAACTGCACCATTATAGTATGCCTTGGGAGCATCCTTTACTAAGGTGGCCTTTATTTTTTACTTTTCTAATTTTTTTACTCTCACTCTCAAGTTTTTTTCAAATTCCCAAAAAAATGATCTCAAAATTTGAACCAAATCGGTCAATATTTAGGAGTGGCGCACAGTGGAAAAAGCACCTTTTTTTGGATAAAAATCGACCAACAGTACAATTCTTAAGGTGGTTCAAATGAGTCGGTTTTTAGAATACAAAATACGGCTGCAAGGATGAATTGTTTGACGAAATATTTTTACCGCATATGTTGAAGACTTTTAGATGTGCATGACTACAGCGCTTTTTTCGAATAATGATCTTGTTATTGTTTTTTTTTCTTTGTTAATTGAAACGCACTTTGGAACGGTGAGCGGCTGATTTCGGTGCACCGTGGGTACACTCCCAGTGGCGCGTTGCCCGTTTTCAGGCGCAGAAAATGCAGCATATTTTCAATTAAAAAAAAACAAAAACAACGAGACCATTTTTCGAAAAAAGAGCTCTAGTCATGCACATGCCTTCAGATTATGTGGTAAAAATATTACATCAAACAATTCATCCTTGTAGCCGTATTTTGTAATTCTAAAAACCGACTCGATAGAAGCACCTTAAGGTTCTTAAAACGACTCAGGTCTTAGCCACATCCATAATACATCTACAAAAATGCTTTGTTTAATGTAATATTTTAACCACATTATCTACAGGCAATTTTACTGAAGGGAGCATAGCGATTTTTTCAGAAAATGTTCTTTTTTTTTTTTTTTTTTTTTAATTGAAAATTGCTTGTTTTTTTTTGCGCCGGCTAACACTGTATGTTTGTTAAAAAATCATCTATTTGGTTGAAGATTGAAATATTTGGTTAAAAATTAGTTTTTTTTCGTTGAATTCAACTCGTTGATAATTCGTTTTCGTTGTTGTTTACATTTTGTTTTTAACTGCAAATTTTACTGTTCCTGTTTTAGTTAAAAACTTATATAAAAATTAAACTATTTTGTTAAAGTCTTCTTTCTTGGTCGAAAATGCAACTATTTTGTTAAAAATTCGTCCTTTTAGATTGAAATTCCCTCTTTTATGGCAGAATATAATGATAAAGACAAATTTGTGAAAAAAGATGAATTTACAACCAAAAAATATGCATTTTCTACCAAAATAATTAAATTTTCGACTAAAAAGTACAAGTTTTCAACAAGATAAGTAAATTTTTAACTGAAAAAGATCAATTTTCTAGCAAAAATGAAATAGCTACATTTTTAATGAAAAAATTCATTGTTCACAAAAGAAAAACGAATTTTCAACCAAATTTGTTAACTTTTTAACCAAAAAAATTAACTTTAAACTAAAATGATGCATTTTCAATAACAAAAATACATTTTTAACCAATTAGTTTAATTCTTAACCAAAAAGGTTGTATTCCTACAAAAAAAAGACAAAATTTCAACGAAATAGATGAATTTTCAACTAAAAAAGACAAATTTTCAACAAAAAATAGAACAGTTTTATTTTAGGTTAGAGAAATAAGTTTTTAACCAAATAAAATAAATTTCCAAAGGAATCGTTGAATTTTCAACCAAACAGAAGAATTTTCAACTAAAAAGATTAAATGTCCATACAAAAAATTTCGACAAAAAATTAAATAGTTTAAAAATTTATTTTTAATAAAAAAACTAATTTTAAACCAAACAAATGAAATTTCAACCAAAAAAATTAATCTTCTACCACAAAAGAATAATTTTTAACAAATTACGTGAATTTTCAACCAAATATTTTAATTTTTAGTGGAATTTTTGAACCTAATAATTGAATTTTCAACCAACAAGGTTATATTGCTACAAAAAAAAAAGACAAAAGTTCAACAAAATAGATAAATTTTGAACTAAAAAAGATAAATTTTCAACGAAAAATAGAACAGTTTGATTTTAAGTTAGAGAAGTTTCCACTCGAGTGTTTCCACTTTGTTTGTATGTATTTATAATTATATGTATAATTATTATGTAATTATTATATGTATTATAATTATATATATTAAATGATAATTTTTCGAGCTGGAAAAGGGAATGGAAAAGTTCTGTCGCACCCTATCCCTTTCCCACCTTCATGATTTCTTTACAAAAATTGTCAGAATTATTCTATTTGAAAATTTATGATCAAAAAGTCTTATCTATTCATGCGTCAACTTTAAATTATGTTGATGAAGAAAGTTTTTCTGTTCGAAACAGATGATTCAAATATTATAAATGAGCATTACTTCCTTAATCTGCAATAAAGTGTATTAATATTATAGATCATTCGATTTGCCTCGAATCAAGGAATCTTTTCCGTTCTTGCATCAATTTTGAATTATGTTAGTGAAAAAAGTTTTACTATAAAAAACCGTGTTTTCAAACATTATGCATCACCATAGCTTCCTTAATCTTGAATAAAATGTATCAATGTTATAGGTCAATCGATTCATCTTGAATCAACACAACTTTTCTATTCTAGCATCAACTTTAAATTATGAGAATGAGAAAATTGTTACTATAAAAATCGATTTTAAAAATATATGAATTATCATAACTTCCCTACTCTTTAATAAAATGTATTATAATTGTAGGTCAATCGACTCGTCTCGAACCAAGGAATCTTTTATATTCTTGCATCAACTTTGAATTATGTTGAAGAAAAAAGGATTACTATAAAAAACCGTGTTTTGAAATATTATGCATTGCCATAGTTTCCTTACTCTTCAATAAAGTGTATCAATGTTATAGGTGAATCGATTCATCTTGAATCAACAGAACTTTTCTATTCTAGCATCAACTTTAAATTATGAGAATGAGAAAATTGTTACTATAAAAATCGATTTTAAAAATATATGAATTATCATAACTTCCCTACTCTTTAATAAAATGTATTATGATTGTAGGTCAATCGATTCGTCTCGAAGCATGAAATCTTTTATATTCTTGCATCAACTTTGAATTATGTTGAAGAAAAAAGTTTTAGTATAAAAAACCGTGTTTTTAAATATGATGCATTACAATAGCTTCCTTACTCTTCAATAAAATGTATCATTATTATAGGTCAATCGATTCGTCTCGAATCAACACATCTTTTCTGTTCTTGTATTAACTTTGAATGATGTTAGTGAAAAAAGTTTTACTATAAAAAACCGTGTTTTCAAATATTATGCATTACCATAGCTTCCTTACTCTTCAATAAAGTGTATCAATGTTATAGGTGAATCGATTCATCTTAAATCAACACAACTTTTCTATTCTAGCATCAATTTTAAATGATGAGAATGAGAAAATTGTTTCGATAAAAATCGATTTTAAAAATATATGAATTATCATAAGTTCCCTACTCTTTAATAAAATGTATTATAATTGTAGGTCAATCGATTCGTCTCTAACCAAGGAATCTTTTATATTCTTGCATCAACTTTGAATTATGTTGAAGAAAAAAGTTTTACTATAAAAACCCGTGTTTTCAAATATGATGCATTACCATAGCTTCCTTACTCTTCAATGTATACCATTGCGCCATTTCCCTTTCAGGGTAGGCGTGACACTACCCGATTCGGTTAGTGTTTCTAGGTGGATAGTTTTTCTTGTAGTTATAAATAACTACAAGTTTGGGCTCACCACACCCATAATATGCCAACAGCACACAGTATTCTCGAAAGGTCACCCATCCAAGTACTAACATCGCCCAACGCTGCTTAACTTCAGTGATCTGACGAGAACTGGTTTTTTCAGCGTGGCATGGCCGTTGGCACTAATAAAATGTATTAATATTATAGGTCAATCTATTCGTCACGAATCAACAAATCTTTTCTGTTCTTGCATCAACTTTGAATTATGTTGCAGAAAAAATTTTTACAATAAAAAACCGTGTTTTCAAATATGATGCATTACCATAGCTTCCTTACTCTTCAATAAAATGTATTAATATTATATTTCAATAGATTCGTCTGGAATCAACACATCTTTTCTGTTCTTGCATTAACTTCAAATTATGAGAATGAGAAAATTGTTACGATAAAAATCGATTTAAAAAATATATGAATTATCATAACTTCCCTACTCTTTAATAATATGTATTATAATTGCAGGTCAACCGATTCGTCTCGAACCAAGGAATCTTTCATATTCTTGCATCAACTTTGCATTATGTTGAAGAAAAAATATTTACTATAAAAAACCGTATTTTCAAATATTATGCATTACCGTAGCTTCCTCAATCTTCAATAAAATGCATTAATATTATAAGTCAATCGATGCGTCTGAAATGAACACATCTTTCCTGTTCTTGCATTAACTTTGAATTATGTTAATGAAAAAAGTTTTACTATAAAAAACCGTGTTTTCAAATATTATGCATTACCATAGCTTCCTTACTCTTCAATAAAGATTATCAATATTATAGGTGAATCGATTCATCTCGAACCAAGGAATCTTTTAAATTATTTCATCAACTTTGAATTATGCTAATGAAAAACTTTTACTATAAAAAACCGATTTTTAAAATAATATTGAGTGCTAAAAAATGCAATAAATAATTTTAGAAATCCTTCCGTCAGTTTCAAGAGATTAGTGGTGGAAATAAGCCCTCCAAATTTCATCAATTTATCTGCAACCGTTTTCAAGTTATCGTGTTCACAAAAAAGTTTGACATCCACAGACACACACATTCGGAAAATTGCTTAGAACATTGTATCAGACATTTTTAAATTGAGGAAGGTTTAATTAAATTAATTCCAAATTTCTGGAAAATATTACCATTACAAAGCTTCCGCTATGAGGAAGCAAGATTAAACTATTTTGTTAAAGTCTTCTTTCTTGGTCGAAAATGCAACTGTTTTGTTGAAAATTCGTCCTTTTAGATTAAAATTTCCTCTTCTATGGTAGAAAAGTCACCTTTCTTGAATGAAAATTCATTCTAACTTCGCAAAGAGATTCTTTAGTAGAGAATTATTATACACATGTGTAAAAGCTGCACATATGTCACTTGAACAAACTTACATTTTCCTGAAAACGTGCTTTCTGCTTAAAACATGGGAATACAAACGTGACTTACTGCCGCTCTGGAATAAAGGCTTCTAATCAATTTTTTTCACATCTTTTCAGAACGTTTTCTTCTCTATATGCTTTTTCTTCCTTCACTGTTTTTTAACATTCTGCGTATATTAATAATAATAATTGATAAGTTTGTGTTTGCAGCACATTCTGGTGATAGCATGAAGTTGTTTCGCAGAGATGCTTTTGTTTTTTTTTCCTGTTTTTTTTTAATTTAGTTGAAAAAACAAATTAAAACCAACGATTAGTTAAATAATTTATTTTAACCTAGAATAGTGTACTTGAAAAAACGTTTGACATCAAATAATTTATAATTAAAAACTTTAAATAATTGAATAAATCCTAATTCCAAGTCTTTGATATTAAATAACCTGTAAATGAAGAATACTTAAAATTGTACACTTTTAAAGCCTTGGAGGCTATAAAAATGGAAAAATTTGAATTCTTAGGCTTACCAATTTAAATCTTTTAAGTCTATTATGAAAGAAACATGTCGTTCAGCAGAAATATTGCTACTGAAAAATTTTTCATTTATCAAGATATAATTTATCTTTTACTCATTACAGAATAAATAAAGAGATTTCTAGGAACTTTTTGTGGACCGTACAATTATTTTATATATTGCAATGAATAGATTTTAGTATTGTGAATAATTGTATAAGTTTTTAATTTCGTATCCGCTAATATAGAATGTTAAAGTATACATATTTTGTATGATATTTAACGTACAAATTATAAAAATTATTAGTTGAAAATTTCGATGTTAATTCAGTTTCAGAATAAGAATGAGCCATGGCCATATAACGGATTTTTAAAGGGTTTCATCAATCGGTTTTTGAGTGTACACCAGATTACAAAACATTATTAAGATTTTAAAATATTTTAAAATATTTCAAAGATTTTGAAATTTTTAAAAGGATTTTGAACATTTTACAAAGATTTCACGGATTTCAAATATTCAAAAAAAGGCGTGTACACCAGATTTCAAATATTTCACAACAATTTCACAAAGCTTTTAAAATTTTCAAAATTTTAAAATGATTTCAAAGATTTCAAAAGGGGTAGAGTAACACCAGATTTCAAAGATTTTAAAACATTTCGAAGATTTGAAACGATTTCCAAAGGTTTCAAAACATTTTAGAAGATTTGAAATGATTTCACTAAGATTTCAAATACTACAAAGATTTCAACCAATGAAAAAGATTTCACAAAGATTTTTCAAAATCTTAAAAATATTTCAAAAGATTTGACAAAGATTTCACAAAATTTTCCCAAAGATTTCGAACATTTCACAAAGATTGCAAGGATTTCAAATATTTGAAAAAGGCGCGTAGACCAGATTACAAAGATTTCGAACATTTCCAAAGATTTTCAAATTTTTAAAAGATTTCAAAGGTTTTTAAGATTTGAAAAAGGTTATAGAAGACCAGGTTTCTAAGATTTCAAAAGATTTTACACGTATTATAAATATTTTAATAATTTCAAATGAATACAAAATATTTCAGAAAGATTTCACAAATATTGCAAAGATTTCAAATATTTCACAAGGGTTTCAAAAGAATACAAGAATTCCAAAAATTTCAAAAAGGATACAGTGCACTAAATATCAAATATTTCAAAACATTTCAAAGATTTTGAACGATTTGAAATATTTCAATGATTTCAAACG
>CAKNYM010050854.1:0-110299 GCA_932195095.1 Andricus curvator
AAATTTTACACAAATCTAATACCTTCTCTAGATGAGAATGTAAAAATTAGAAAGATTTATGTAAATACAGTTTTAAGTTGGTCGTTCCACAAATAGGTCATTCGATTAGAAAGGCATTTAAACTTGCATCAAGGCACGGTCGTATAAACAGTTCCGGGGGCTCTCGTGGTGGGGGAAGTTCCCTAACGTAAGCCAGAAAGTTTCTGACACTGTCCACTGGGTGTAGTGGCGTATGTGTCGAGTGGTATAGGATTTGAAAAGGTAAACACGTTTTATAACCTCAAAGTCTCAACTGGTCTCAACGAATTAAATCGTGAAGTGGTAGATATGTAATATCTGTAATATTTAAGTAAAAGAAATGCAAAAATGCTGTGTGTTTGTGCCGTACCAAAGTGAAAAACAAATAGTTCAAAATTTAAAGGCAAGAGATGAACTTTTAAAGTGCCGAGTGATCTTGTTGTCTGGACAGAATGGGAATCGTGCGTCCCCGGCGTGAATTTTTTTCCTTTAAGGGACGTATTTGCGAATTTCTTTTTCCGAAGAACGATATTATCAGAGAGTGTGTAAGTTGTGATAGCGAAGGGCGAATTATTCATCGTGTTTCGTTACAATACGCTCGCTTGCGAAATGGTGCCAAACCAGTTTCATGCAATTTACTTTGAATCATACCATTTTTAGCATCAAATCGAGTTTATTATTTCCATTAATTTAAAAATGCTTCCATATTATTTAAATTATTGAATACATCTGGATTAAATTGACTTCTTGAAATTAAAATTTCAAATTAAATGGCCACTTTTTCTACTCTACTATCACGCCACTACCGGAAGTGGCCACTTTTCGAAATAATTAGAAGCTTCAATGAGAGAACTTCCTCCACCACGAGAGCCCCCGGACCAATGTATACATCCGTGTATCAAGGATTCTTGTATTATAATTTGAAACTTTAAATAGAACAGAATTATTTTGCAATAGCAGGATATCCACAATCTTTCCAAAGAGTGGTAGACGCGCTTCGTTCTGTGGTCCTGCTTGCAGGCAAACAAAGAAACCCCTTTCGGTAGTCTGTACCATGAACAGATACATGTTTCGTTAGGAAAACTTTATCCATCTGTTCATACCCCATGCAATACAAGTCTTTTGCACGCGTTGTATTCAGAATAAGCGTAGTTCTACCTCCCGAACTTCGGACTTGTTCAAGAAGAAGTTTTTGGTCCTGATGCTGCAATGCATTCTGGATAGTGAATAAGATGATGATGCTTGTTTATCAGATTTGCGTGAGGAAATAAATTAAGAAAAGTCTTCTGATGTTCTTCAGTGAGTGCAGAAAGATATGTCAGAATCCGCATTTTCAGTTTCGGAGCAAAAACTATTTCCGTTATTTGCAAGAACAAAAGAATTAAGTTCAGGTATGGGTCGTCGTCTGGGATAACATCTGATAATACAAAAGGTAAAGCCCTTATCAAGCACCACATTTGCATGACTCCTTGGCCAATTTTGCGGTCAGTTAAATCGCGTAAATTTGTTACAGTAAAATTAGCCGCAGGTTTATCTTTCGACTCTACTACCCCATAATGGAAATAGTGTATTCTATTATTGATAAATCAAAATTGAAGAGTTTCTGGATGCAAATTTACTGGTTAAGAACTAGCTCCATTTCATAAGGGCAAATTCCCTCCAATAAATCGTGCATTATGTCAAAAACTGAACATTCGTAAAAATGAAAATCTTTTGATCCATGCAGAGAACTGTATTAAAATCACAAAGTGATGTAGAATGACCTTGACATTCAATCTTATTAAGATGATCGCTGTGAAGAATCCTATTTCTTCTGATCCCCGATTCAAACGTACCGGCATGTGAGTCATTTCTAGTTATAAGGCATAATCGACAGAATAAGTTAGCAGATGGACCAATAACACCATATACTTCATCAGCTGACAATCCATCACCAGTAAATGCTGCAATGGAAGATCGCAACAGAAAAGTATTTTCTCAATCCAGAACGAGAATTCCTTCATCGCTCTCAAGCTTTTGTAAATCTTCAATGGAAGGAGCTAAAACTTTTTTTAATCCGTATTTTTTCTTGTACTCGCGAGAACAAAAAACAAAACCGTGGATATTTCCTAGAAGCTAATTAATATGAATAGGCAGATTCTAAATCCTATAATAAAAAGCTAATATTTTATGCAAATCTTTTTTTGGTCCTATTGGATCGACTATTCCAAATTCGTCAGCGTAAAGCTCAATTCTCAAAGCATGAAGATATTTATGATATCTGTTACTGTTTATACTATAAGTAATATTACTGCGAAAACTGTCCAGGGTTGCTCTACCCTGCGTTGATCCACCATGCCGGCCGTGTGGGCCTGTTCAACTTTACACCTCTGGCAAGGGCAACCCTACTGTGCGTCTTGTCGATACCCAGGTGTCCCAACTGAGTTTCAGAGTGTGCATCCTCCACGACTGTCACCCTCTGTTTCACTGGAATTACTAACTTCCACAAATCCAAGTCCGGAACCAGCGGGTTGTTTAGAGGGACGGGGCGATGTCTATAAATCCTACCGTCCTCTAACTTCCCATCTGGGAAAACCCACGGTCTTACTTGGACGGCATCCACACGTCACAGATACCATGAGTCGGTAGTCTCCGAGATGTTGGCTACCGGGACTTCATCGTTGTCCTCGGCCAATCTGGACAGCGCGTTCGGGATGTGATGCAAAGCACCCTTCGGGTGGATAATTTCGAGGTCGCATCCCTGGAGTTCTAAACCCCATCGTGCGACTCTGTCCATAGAATTTCGCAAATCATTCAGCCCCGCAAGCTGCTATGGTCGGTTATGACCTTAAAGTGGAATCCTTAGAGGTACTCTCTGAATTTTCGGATTCCTGACACGACCGCGAGGCAGTTTCGCTCAGTCACAGTGTAGTTTCGCTCCGCCGCGGGGGTTTTCGTTCACATCTTTGAACATCGGATAGGCCAATATTGGTACTTTTGTTAAGGCGCGTTTGAAATGGGCAAATGCCTCATACTATCCATCGCCCCAATGTCACTTTACTTGTGTCCTGAATAACCGTGTCAAAGGTTCCGTTATCGTCTCAAATTCTGGTATGAACCGTCGATACCAGGAGGCCATCCCTAGAAACCTTTGTAACTGTTTGACCGTTCTGGGGGCCGGGTAGGAAATTGTCGGTTCTACTTTGTCTGGGTCCATTTAGAGGCAAAATTCGCTCGTATCCGGATTTATCGCCAACCCTGATTCAGCCACCCGATCAAGAACTTTTCCTAACCAGTATAGATGTTCGTCGAAGCTCTCTGTCACTACTATAATGTCTTCTCCTCCCCTAGGGGCTGGAACACCTTGTAGTTGGTGGAGAGGCTTAAGAGTGTGGGACAGGGGGATCAAAAGGTCCTCGGCCTGCATGCGTATGGATATGAATGAAAGGACCCTATAAACGGGCTCTCCTGGTATCTGTGATTATGGTATGGTAGAACGGTGAAAGAGCCTAGCCTCCACGGGCTTTCTGGATCCCTGGTCAAGGCCCCTCCCGGACCGATTTTTAGTTTTGAAATCGGGACAGGAATGACTTGCGGCCCGCATAGCGTCTAAGAAACAGCCCTCCGTTTGTTCTGGTGGTTTGCAAGCGGATATTTGAACATTGAGTGTCTCAATCAATGTGACAACCCGCCTAAGCCATGGGTGTAGAGCGATCGTGCTCGTGGCACTTTGGCACATAGGGGTTACGAAGGTGTCCTAAAGGCCTCTCGGGGACACCGTACGACCTCCCCGAGTAATTAGTCTTACCCCTGCATGCGGGGCTCCGCAGGGGCGGACCTTTTATTTCCCTAGCTTCTCGTGGGATCAATATGGACACGAAAAACACAAAAAAAGCAAAAAGTAGGAGTAAGGGAGGTGGCGGAAGGGGGAGTGGGTTGGGCCTTAACGGGTCGAACATAACCCTTTCCCCCTTACCTGTCTCTCCGGCAAGCCAAATTCAGGTGACGGCTGCGCCCCCAGCTTCGGGAGCTGGGAGTTTGATGGCCCCCCTGGACGAGGCTACGGTAATGGGAGAGGCTAGTAGAGTAGCTGCGGAAGCTGGAACGCCGGCAGCTACAGGGCCGACATCCAGCACTGAGGACTAAAAGAGAGGAAGGGGCTCAGACGGCACCCCACCGGGGATGGCCAAGACTCTGAAGAGGCACAAGGCTCAAGACTCAAGAGGTAATGACCTATTGGAATACCTAATCACCACTGATTTAGATATTCCTAATACGGGCAACACCCCGACTTTCCGTAACTCGGTCAGGGAGGAAGTCATTGACATCACTCTCTGTACCAGTGGTTTTAGGGATAATATCAAGAAGTGGAGAGTTTCAGATGAACCCACTCTCTCAGATCACTCACAGATAGAGTTCGTGTTGGAATCCGTTGTACCCGCTGGCCCTAAATGGGTCAGAAATCCAAGAAGAACGGACTGGGATCAGTTTTCCACGGAACTAAGATGTGCACTTTAAGAGGTTCCCAGGTCTATTCGAGACGTGGATACCCTGGAGATGGCAGCCAAAACTTTCACGGAGGCCATAAAAGCTACTTATGAGAGTAATTCTCGACCTACAAGAGTCCGAAAGGCCGGAGAGATGCACTGGTGGAATGGGAAACTCGAAGAGCTTCGCAGGGAAACCAGAGATAGGTTCAGACGTGCCAGTACTGGCAAAACAAAGGAACTATGGACGTCATTCACAACGATGAGGGACGAATACAAAGGTGCAATACGTAAGGCAAAGCAAGAGAACAGGACCAACTTATGCACAGACATCGAGAAGGGAGCTGAGGCGGCTAGACTGTATAGGCTGCTTTCTCGAAATCCGGACGCTATTCTCGGCACTCTGAAAGTGCCCGGTGGGGGGTACTCGGAGTCAGACGGGGATACCTTGGTCCAATAGGGCCCGAAACGGCAGCTAGTCAACGAGATCGTCACCCCTGCCAGGATCAGGTGGGCCCTGAAGTCTTTCAGTCCTTACAAGTCTCCCGGCCCAGATGGCATATATCCAGTCCTCTTACAGACGGCTGGAACGATCATCATAGGAACGCTAGTGAGACTTGCTAGGGCTAGTCTGACGCTGGGATATGTCCCGACGGTATGGAGGGGTACGAGAGTAGTCTTCATTCCGAAGGCAGGTATGACCGGTTATACCTCACCCAAGGATTTCCGTCCCATCAGCCTGAAATCTTTTTTACTAAAAACAGTGGAAAGACTTGTGGATAGATATATCCGCGATAAGGTCTTGTCAGGTAGGCCACTTCAGAAGGAGCAACACGCCTACAGGGCTGGTCACTCTACGGAGACGGCCCTAAGCGGAGAAGTCAACCTAATTCAAATTCAACTGAAGGAGAAAGGCCTCGCGATTGGAACCTTAATAGACATCGAAGGGGCCATTAATAGCACCTCTAGAGAGGTGATCAGGGCGGCCATTATTACACATGGTGTGCCTATTTTAGTCGTGGAATGGATGTGTCACATGTTGGCCAACAGGAACCTAACTACGACTAAGGGTGATGCCACTTTATGTGGAACCATTGACTCGGGATGCCCGCAGGGAGGAGTTTTATCGCCATTGCTGTGGTGCCTAGTAATGGATGAACTGCTTCATCTACTCTCGAGTCTGGGCCACCACGTCATAGGCTATGCGGACGATATACTGGTTATCGTGCACAGCCAACACCTGGATGAGCTCTTCGGAGTAATGCAGCAAGCACTGATGATAGTAGACTCATGGTGCAAGAAAACTGGATTATCGGTCAATCCGAGTAAGACAGACGCAGTCGTTTTCACCAGAAGGTACAAATTGGGAACCACGAGTACATTGAAACTTGGAGAACAACAACTGGAAATCAAAGCAGAGCTAAATATCTAGGAGTCATTCTGGATAAGAAGCTGTTATGGAACAAGCACCTGGAAAACAAGTGCAAGAAGCTAGTAGCGACTCTATGGCTCTGTAGGAGAGCCATAGGGAAAAGCTGGGGCTTGGAACTGGAGACACTGATGTGGATCTACACAGCGATCTTGCGACCCAGGCTAACCTATGCGGCTGTGGTCTGGTGGAGCAGGATCGAGTTGTCCACTGTGAAGACTCGACTGGAAAGAATCAGAGGACTGATCCTGAAAGGTGTAACTGGAGCCTCGAAGTCGACACCCACGATGGCACTGGGGGTACTAACAGGTTTAGAGCCCCTCCATCTTACCATCAAGGCCGTGGCTGTGAAGGCGGCCTGGAGGCTAAATCCGGTAAATGAGAGAAGGATCTCGACAGCAGTAAAGATCCCAGTCAACATCGCGAGAAGGCCGACGCTGAACATGCCCAGGGACAAAATGGTCACCCGCCACCTCTTCGACAAGAAGTACCGAGTTAGCCTATCCACGAAGGAGGAATGGGCTAACGGCGACGCATACCTGCCCTGTGATGGGGACAACTGGTTTACAGATGGCTCCAGGAACAAGGAGAATGCAGGAGCCGGCGTATATCGTAGAAGGAATGGAATGGGCTTCACAATTGAGATAGGGTCCTACGCCACAGTTCTACAATCTGAGATTATGGCCACAAGGCAGAGCTGCTATAATGGCCTTGAATGGAACAACGACCACGTCGCTTTTAGTATGGGAATGCTTCGAGGCACTAAATATGTTAGCGATGGATAATCAAGTCACTCTGCTATGGATCCGTGGACACAGCGGTATCAAGGGCAATGAGATATCGGATATGCTAGCCAAGCTAGCAACAAGGAGAAATTTTACTGGAACCGAGCCAGTTGTAGCTATTTCCAGCAGGTCAGTCACTGAAGAAATCAACAGTTGGCTGGCCGAGGAAGATCAGAATGAGTGGGATTTGGTCTCTGGTTGCAGACAGGCCTAAACACTCTTGGGCTGAATGCTTAACTCTAACCGAGCAAGGGAAATACTCAAGCTCGGAAGGAACGAAATCAAAGTCCTAACAGAAATGTATATATGACATGGGAACCTAACATATCACAGACATAAGATAGGGCTTGCAGAAAGTCTCCTCTGTCGTCTGTGCGGAAAGGATAATGAGACATCTACTCATGTCCTTTATCACTGTCCTGCGGTTGCAGGGAAACGTCTAACCCTCACAGGCAATTATTGCATTTGTGAGTCAGAAATATCAGCAACGTAATTACCCAAGCGTCAGGGGCTGTTACGGTCTCAACCCAGAACTAATAATAAAAAATAATTTCGTCTAAGTAGCCAAAGACGTTAGGTCTCATTTACAGGGCTATAACACTATCTATAAGTTGATGAAATGTCACAGGAGCCCCAGTCAGTCCGAATGGCTTTCTTTTGAATTCAAATTGTACCCTACCCGGAACGGTGAACACTGTATACGCTTGGCTTTCCTTTTCTAATAGGATTTGATTGAACGCGGCACTCAAGTCCAATTTCGAAATATACCTTGCCGCTTTTAATTGTCGTAGTATGGCCATCATGTAGGGTAGAGGGTAAGTGTCCTTTTTAGAGATTGCGTTCAACTAGCGGAAATCTAGACAGAGTCTATATTTGCCGCCAGGCTTACGGTCCATTACTATCGGTCCCGACCGTTCTCTGTATGATTCCGCGATGACGCCTTTCGCTAGTAACCTATCAACCTCCTCGTACATGACCTCCTGGACTTTTGGGGACACTATCTAATACCGTTATTTTATCGATGCGTGGCCCTGCATGTCTATCAAGTGGGTAATGAGGTGGGTCGCGCAAGAGGGCCCTGCGGCTTAGGAGACAACTTTATTTTCAAAAGTTCTTTTAAAGTTTCCTCCTCCCCCTCAAGTGGAGCGACTGCAGCACTACAGACCTCCTCTTCTACTAGCCACTGTTTTAGGGGGTAGGTACTTCCTTCAGAATCTGGCATAAACACTTTACGCGATTTAGCGATATAAACGATATCAAATTTCCCTCGACCTTCTAGACCCAATATTAATTCTGTGTCAAGGTTGTTTGCCACTCTGACTTCGCAAGGTCGCGTGACCCCCTGGGTGGTTATAGGCAGGTTGGCCTTTCCGATATTCATGCCCGCCGAACTGTTTGCCATAATCATGCGAGTTTTCTTATTACAATCTAAATGCCTACCGCAAGCCTTCACTAACTTGTCCCTTGCTGACTTTCCTAATACAACGCGAGAGGATCCGTTATCAATCAGCGCATCCAATGGAATTAAACCTATAGTAACTCTACATGGATTTCATTGGCTACTTCTGACGTATCCACTATACCGCTAATCATGTCTGCTTCCGATATACTTTCCTCTATAGCTCTAATTTTCTCTAGATCGTCGGCTATAGAATGAAATGTTTCCAGACTACTTTCAACTCTGTGGTTGGTGATTTCTAATTCGGGATCTATATGAACCTGAGCTTCTGCTACTATTTTCTTTGGCCCTAGGTCTAAGGAACCCTCTCCAACCTCAACTGCGTCTACCGAACAAATACTTTGGTATTCTAGAAGGTTCGACATTTCGAGTTGCGGCGGCTATCCCACCCCGTTAAAGCTTTCTGTGTCTATTGTTGCCTGTATGGTGTTCGTGTTTCCGAAGCATGAGTTGACCGTAAGTTCAATTTGTTCTTTTTTATCAGCTCGGTTCTGCGTCGAAGTTAAGGTGGGTGTTTGAGTTTGGAAATTTTCGCCCTTTTTCCCTAAAAGCCACGTTTCGGTATTAGAGTTCGATTTTCGGATACGAAGGCCTTCATAGTTCCTCGGATCAATTGAATTGAAGGTGGCCCTTCTTTTTAATTTCGTGACGTCCTTCGAATTTTTATTAACAGTCTCTAATGCCTTGAGAGTAGTGGGGACCGCTTTCACTACTCTGTTGCCCCATTTCCCGAACACCTAGGGCAGTATTTAAAGATGTAGCCCTCCGTTTTGCGTTTATAACAAATCCGTGTTCTAAACAACGGTATTATTACTCTGTCGACCCCCCCCCCCTTTGCTTAGGACTTTCCGACGGGGCCGGCTGATGGTCGGTGCCCTTTGCGTTTCCGGTCTTTTGTTGGGAATTGGGCTTCTTGTTGTTAGGCTTAATTGGTTCGGCTGTAGATAGAGCCGCGATTCCGTTTTCAGTTTCTTTTACAGCGGTTGTGTGATTCTTTTTAGACGATTTATCGTCTGATTTCGGTCGGTAAGCGAATTCTTGTGAGAATGAGCTTTCGGTAGGAGGTGGGGATTTGTTTTCTTTCATATATACGTTCCACTCTTTCTCCCAACTTCTCCCTAATCGCGACAATTCTCGGAAAGAGCAGAAGTACGATCGACGGATAACCTTATGATATTCTGGTCGCAATCCTCTATGAACCCAGTCAATTTGCTCGGATATTGGGATTTCATTGTCGAATTTTGCGATCAGACTTTGAATATTTGTCAAATATTCATCTATCGTTTCGTCCGTGCCTTGTATCCGATTTGAATTTGCTCCTTAACCCGTCTTTCGAAATCGTCATCGCCAAAAATGGATCGGAACTCTTTTTTGATTTTTCGCCAATTGTAGAACTCGTGTTCGTGGTTCCTGAACAACTTTTGTGCTATCCCGTCCAACAATACCGGCGTTGCTGTAATACGTTCATCGTCCGTTACTTCTGTGAACTTCCTACGGTCTTCTATTTTGGTCAGGAACATATCGGAACTGAGTTCATTGCTACCATCGAACACGATTTTCCATATAAATATGATTTTTCCTAAGTCCCGGTTACCCTGTCTACGTCTTGTGGACGACATTGTGCTATGAGTTCTTTTCCTTTCTGTTGAGCTCTCTCTTTCGGAGTCCCTATAAAATGCCACGCCACATCTCCGCGAATAATTTTTTTATTTAGTAGTGAACTCCTTTTTTTTCAAATCCGTCTCTATTTCCGTTAATGAGCTACCCTGAACCCCTTTATTTTGTTTTAGGCAAGATGGGGGTTGGTCCCTACTCTGTTGGGTGTAAGTTTAATATCGGCCGAAGTTTTGTTCTCTTTTATAGTCTCGGGGTTCATTGTCCACATACGTATCGGTATTCGACCTGATCGAAGAATTATGACTCAACATCTACCTAGAAGTTGGTTTCTTTGGTGTTGCACCTAAGTAACCTTTCGTTGGGTAGTTTCGTGGAAATTGCGGGTTGTTGTAAAAGGGTTCGACACTTCGCTAATTGTCGGCAAATTTAACACAGTGCGCGGTCCCTGTCCAATATTGGGCAAGCCTTTATTCGGTGGATCCGGGAACTTAAATGCGGTATCCGGTTTTAGGGATTGTGAGGGTGGATTCGGTCGATTAGGGATTGTGAACGGTGATTAAATCCCAAAGAAGTTTGCATAATTGAAGAATTATTTGAGGCTTCAAGTCTAGGCGCGAATGCTGACAGCCTGATCTCGGAGTCGAGATTGCTCTAGCGGAGGTTGTAGTGGAGGTTGTTGTTGTTAGGGTACTTTGCTCTATCAGATTAGCAGAGGTTGTCACACTAGGATTTGTCGATATTGACCGAGTCCGGAATATCTAAGTCATGAGCCGGCCCGAACGCGCCTAATTCTGATAGCTGTCGCCTATTTTCATCGTCGGTTTCTACGTCTGTTGTGACCGATGTGACGAGTGTGATGTCGGACTCACGTGACGAACACCCTTTAAGTAGCTTATATCCCTTACGCAATCTCGATTTTTTCTCTTTTCGCTTGCCTTCCGTGCCTTATTCCAAGTGTTGCAGGGCTTCTTCTATTTCGAAATTATCTAATTCTTCTATTAAATGTTGTAACTCTGTATATGTATTCACCGTTTCCGTTAGTTTTAAATACGCTAGGAGGTTAGTGCTTAGATGGTTACAGTGAGAGGTAAGGGGGCTCACTCAAATCAAGCACCCCAAACAGTGAGAGGAGAGGGGACTCATTGAAATCAAGAAACCCAAACAGTAAGCGGCAAGGGAACTCGCTCAAATCAAGCACCGTAAACAGTGAGAGGCAAGGGGACTCACTCAAATAAAGCACCCCAAACAGTGAGTGGCAAGGGGACTCTCTCCAATCAAGCACCCCAAAGGGAACATAGTCCTATTACGACCACGTCGTTGTCCCTGGGTGAAGCTAAAGATAGGATAGTGTAAATATTCATAAATGTTGAAGTTAAAGCTTGATTTATGAAAAACTTTAACGTGATAGGAATATTCCACGCCCAGATTCGGACTCAGCGACCCCGAAAACATAAAATACGACTAGTCCTGATCAATTGTCCAACCAAAAATATTTTGTGGTCCTGTGTTATTTTCTTTGGAGGTCAAATCGGAAAATGTTATCCATTTTATCCTATCGCCAACAGTTCACTAGATACTTGTAAAAAATCACAGTTTTAATCTTTTTACCGTTTGTAAAATATTAATCCTTAGCAGATGTCAACTGTTTTATCCCAGCCTAGCTACCTGATTCCTGAAAATGGCATGCCCCGCCGGTGGGGTTCATAGTTTGTAGAGGTAGGAGTATAATGGAGAATAAAATTCACAAACGAAAACTTTTGTAATTTTGACCCTGGTTAATATTAAAGCTATAAATTGGTAATATTATTTTCCTTACAAAAAAATTATATTTATTTCTCAAGACTCAAACTCCATGTCTTAAGACAAGCCCACCTCAACTGGTCTTATGACTTAAACTAAAACTTCTTGTCTTAAGACAAGTCCACATCGACTAGTCTTCAAAACTCGTCATAAACTCAAGACTTACATCTTCGACTCCTAAGTCACGCCCCTGGCCGCCAGCGGGACATAGCTGTCTTGGAGACGAACTCAAAACGAGCCAAGACGAACCTCAAGACGAAATATTTTTAGTCGGGTTGGTACAATAATCGCTTTTTTGCAGTAATCTAGAACTTCTTCCATCTCGATACATAAATTTATGATTTCGAAAAACCTGTGAGGTATGTAGTCGCCACCGTATTTAAACAGTTCAACGTTAATACTGTCTACAATAGCAGCCTTACCATTTTTTAAATTCTTAATTATATCCCTAACCTCAGAGGCACAGACTCTCTCAATTGGGTCTCGTAACGTATCGTGTTCTATATCACAGTTGTGGTGCCCTACAGTTTCACCTCCCAATAATTCCTTGAAAGAGTCTCTCGAAGCGACTAGGATCCCGTCTGTATCATATAGCATTTCACGCTTGCTATTTATCATGCTGCCTAACTCTGTACTTATACCTCTCTTCATATTGCTCAACGTCCATTCATAAAACAGTTTCTTGATTCCTTCAAAATCGTTTTGCATTTTCTTCTCTTTTCCTGTTTTCATTTTATCTTTACTTTCCTTGACTGGTAGCTTTACTTTCCTCTTTCTGTGTCTGTCATCATTTTCAAATCCATTTCTCTCCTCACTCCTAAGGCCTGTGATGTTGAACTTCCTGTTATACGCTTCATTATTTTCTTTGGCGGCTCCCTGAATTCCATCATTCCACCATGCATCACCAGACATTCTTTCTACAACATCAGTACCACACACTGCAGTCGCACTCCTAACAATGACATCCTGCATCATAGCCGATGCGTCCTCTATGGCTTTATTGGTTATTAGCGCCTTACAAGTTGCCTTATCTATAAGTTCATCCATCCTACTTTGCATTCGGAACCCCTCATGACTCTTGTATCTTTTACTAGCTCTCTTAGTCTTTCATCCGCAATAAAGAAGTCAATTATACTGTGGCTATCTCCTCTACACCATGTGGATCATTTTATGCCTAAACCCAGTATTTTTAATAAATAAGCCCTTTTCTAAGTCTAAGCTAGCTAATCTTTTTCCGTTATTATTTGTTCTTGAATCCCCAATTTTCAAATTTAAAGCGTTTAAATTTAAAAAAGTTTGAACTTAATTGGCTGAATAATAGTACAATATAAATTTATATTCTTTAAAATTTTAAATTCATATCTTCCAAAACGTAGAAATTCATAAATATCAAAAACTATTAATAACTTAATATTTTTAGAGTAACGTTCCAAACTTTCAATGCCTTTTCTACTACTTGGTTGAAAGATGAACTACTTTGTTAAAAATTTATTTTTCTGATAAACAAAATAAAAATGTTGTACTTTGAACTATACTACGCATTTAAAATTGATAATTATTATTTTATTTTACGAAGTAAAAGCAGGCTATTTCCAAATTTAGAACGTTTGGAGTTGCCAATTTTTTTATTTGAATTGCTGAAAAATTGTACAATATCATTTTTATAGCTTTTAAAATTAAAGACTTACATCTTTCAAATCTTAAGAATTTAAAATAATTAAAAAATTTCGAAAAAGCATTATTAACTGAATATTTTTAAATTAGCTTTATAATTTACCAGACCTCTTTTCAAGTTATTCTGGGAAAACAATTGATTGACAAGTCAGTGTTTCCCACGCTCTGTAGCGCACGTATAATATTGCTATTAAATATTAATTTAAAGCAATAATTTCATACTTTTGGTTAGAATAAAATCAAATACTTTGTATCGATGAAATTTTTTATGCGACGTATTCTGTATGATCATTTCATTAAAACAAGTAAATATTCTTCGGCTCAAGATCTTTTTTCTCATTGTATGAAATACAAATATCTGAGAGGAAAGTTTTCCACGTCTCGAATCTACTTAACAAATATATGACGAAAAATAATTTAGAAGGACAAATGGGATAGCGACTGGTCTGAATACTCTTTTGAAACAACGGAATATTCAGTTTCTCACTAAATTGTCCATTGAGCAGTTTTCTCTGAATTTTGAGAAAATTAAGTTCGCTACTACCCTGTTCTTGAGCTTAGCTGTCTTCTTGACTTTCTTCGGTAAAAGCAACAATATAATATCACCAAAAACAATGTTTCTCGAATTTAAAAAAATGCATCAAAGAAATGTGTAAATTGCTATACTTTTAAAGAAAAGTTTATTTGGTATCTAATTGTTTTATTTCAATTAAAGATATATTTTGATGTTTCAAGGAAAATATTTTTTCAAATAAAAAAAGTAATTTATTTAAATTAAATAACAAAAACTTAATAAAGCAATTGAAACCACAATTTTATATTTTCAAGAAATATTGCCTCCATATTGTTTCAATAAAGCTGAAATTGTTGGGTAAGATCGTGCGTCATGTGGCTTATAATCTGATGAGTGTTTCGTTTGTGAAAATTTTCTATTTGCCACGTTTCCCATTCCTGAGACCCTTTTTTAAAAATATTTCAATAAATTTATATATTTTCACAAAGCATTTAGCAGTTTCCAGTATCAAATTCCAGAATATTTCAAATAATCGACTTAGCAAATTTCTACAGATCTCTAGTGAAATTTCACTAATTTAAATTAGCGTCGCAGCCTCAATTCTCTATTTAAAGAGCAATATTTCTTCTTTTAGCTTTCTCAATCAAAGTTTTACCTTTTTCAGTGCATTGAAAAGAAATGTACTTTTAATTAAAAATAGATGTTATGAGGTTGTCGCAAAACGTCTTGAAGCGGATGAAATTGTCAGTTTCGTCTTTCAACCCCAGTTTTTTCGGGATCTTGTACACCTCTCTCCAAAAAGTCTCTACCTCCTTGGGCTTTGGTGGATTTTTGACAGAAACAGGTAGATCGCTGAAGAGGCGCGATGGGTCAGCGAGAAACTGTTGATTCTCCCTGATCCATCTCTCCCTCTTCTGTATTCTCCTCCTTGCGTCAGATAACAGCCGTATTTTGTCAACAATATGCTGCTTGATTGTCAGCAGCTTTGACTTGTTTAGTGTGTGATTCAAGATCCTTAGTTCTTGGGCGAACTTTCGAACGCTTTCCGTAAACGGTCTACCAGATTTTATGTAGTCAATCACACACTGAACAGGGGATGCATTCTGTCTTGCCCATGCAATTTTCTTGTTCAGTTGATGCAAGGGTCCTTTGGTCTTTTGATCTATCTTCGGTTGGATCCTTCGATTTGAATCAGCCAAAGCTCTCGCAGCTCCATAAACTGAGCAATTGATGGTCCAGAGGTTGGACTCTTGCGAGATATTTTCACGAAGGTAGGTATCCATTTCAGCCAGATCTTGGGGCTTAGGAGGAACTTGCATGTTAATGTTCCTCCTTGTCCTGAAATCGCGATCATCTTTCAGAAGGTGCCTGCTTTCCGTGGTTGGTCTTAATGTCGCTTCCTCATCTTCGTCTGCAGCTTGATATAGCAGCGGTTGGGGAAGCGCTCCTCGTACATATCCATTTTTCCGGAGGTAGTCGGCTTGACTTCGCAAAGACTGATGCGAAACGTGCTGAAGCTCTGGGTGTTTCTGGCACCACAGAGTGTGCAAGCGCGCCATAAAGCCTCCGCGAACAGGGATAATGCTGGCATCGTAGCAGTCTAGCACGTCATCTTGAGTTGACTCGTCCACTGAATGTAGGCGTTTTGCCGGTTCGTCGTCTTTCCATCTAAATTATTTTCAGCACCCCGAACTCTAGGGTGATCGGCAGTGTTTGCCGACCCATTTTCGGGTGCTATGCGCAGTCGATCGTTTTGAACCGCATCTACAACTTTTAGGTAGTTTGGTGATGTCATTGTGCCATTCAGCTTTCAGGACGGTTTTTACGACTCCGCTTAGGGGTTATTCCTTCGGGACCATCCCTGGATAATTGTCCTCTATCCACAACCCGAGATTTTTTTGAAAATTCGTCTTTGGTTGAATGCAACTGTTTTTTATTTTAAATTAATAGTAAATTGCGTGACGAGGGTGGAAAGGCTACGATTTCACGAGTGTGAAGCTAGCAACCTGAGCGAAGCGAGGGCAGATATCACACGAGTGAAATCGTTGCCTCGGCCCGAGTCATGCATACAATTTTTCACCATATCGATAATCGAAAATTCGACTTAAGATACCTGTGGAGCGGGTCGACAATTGAATTTTCAACCCTAGGGGTGAAAATTGGATTTTCGACCCGCTCCAAAGGCATCGAAAGTTGAATTTTCGATTAAGGTATGATCAAAAATAGTTTTTTGTTAGAATATGAAGTATTACAGATTTCGTCGAGAATTCATCTTTCGGTTTGAAAATTGAACTATTTTGTACAAAATTCGTCTTGTTGGATTGAAAATTCAACAATTTGGTAAAAAATTAAAGTATGTAGCTGCAAATTAAACTTTTCGTTAAAAATTCTCACTTTCGGGTTGAAAATTCAATTTCTTTTTAGACAATACGTCTTTTTTGTTTGAAAATTCATGTCTTCGTAAATACCATATTTTTTTAATCAAAAATGCAACTATTTTGTTGAAAATGTCTGTTTTTGGAAAAATTTACCTATTTTGATAGAAAATTCAACTATAGGGCTAAAAATTAAAGTATAATTTAAAAAATTAAAGGCTTGACAGAAAATTAACTTCTTTGTTGAATATGCATACTGTCGGTTTAAAAGTTTAGCTGTTTTGTGAAAAATTCGTCTATTTTGTTGAAAATTCGTCTTTATAGTTAGAAGATTAATCTTCTTTTTTGATAATTCATCCCTTTGACCGTGGCTTAAACTATTTTTTTTACAACTGTAAACGTAACTACACCATTTTTGGTTTGAAATTCATCTTTTTTGTTGAGAACTTATCTTTTTTAGTTGAAAATTCAACTCTTTTGTTAAAAATTGAACTATTTCTTTGAAAAATTAACTTCTTGGTGGAAAGTTAACTTTTGAATTGAAAATCCATAGTGTCGGGTAGCAAATTCAACTTTTTTGTGTAAAATTCAGGTTTTTTGTTGAAAATTGGTCTTTTTGGGTTGAAAATTAATTTTTCAAACTAAAATGTAATTATGCCATTTTTGGCTAAAAACTTATGTTTTTTATTTGAGATACAATACAAGAAGATTGGGAGCGTCAAAATTAAAATTTATTTATTTATTTATTATCGACAATCGGAAGTCGAATTTTTACAGGTTTGAATTGGGACTACCCTATTGTCATGCATTACCTTGACTTGACTTTTTTTAAGGAATTTATTGATTTTTTTAAGTTTCATTGAAATAATTTTCAGTAAAAAAGGCCTTAAAATTATACTCACTAAAGTACAGAAAATTAAACAATCCAAATTTTACAGTAGGAAAAACTTGATCGTTCAATAGTAATTGAGTGAATAAGAATATCAAACATTTTAGCATTTTAATATTTTAATAATAACATATTTAATATCTGAAGTTCACTGGTGAGTATATTGATTAATTTTTAGTAGTATCAGTTAAAATGAATAAAGGATGGTGAAATAGATAAAGTGTGTAAATAATGAGTATTTGTCTGTTTGAATAAGGAACTGAAAAGAATTCTCTAAACCGTGAGCAGTGACAAATAAAAATTGATTCCAATTACGCAACCTCTGTTTAATCATCTCCACTCTTCTTGCACATAAAATAGAATAAACATTATTTCATATCTTGCTTTTAAAAAATTGAGAAATAAGCGAACAAAACATTCTGAATCGACTTAAACTAATTTTTCAATATTTAAGAATATATTGTTTGAAGCTATACACAGAAATCCATTGATCAGAAATAAATTTAGAATAGGCTATTATAATCAGCTAGGCTATGAAATAAATTAAAAGTAGAAAAAACTTTTTAATTTAATAGAACTGTATTGAAATTATTAACTTAATGAAAGTTGATGTATAACTTGGTGCATCAAATCAGAAGATAACATTATACATTATTGCGATGTTTTCAATTTTAAAAATAAAATCTTAAACATTTGTAAAATTATATAATATATATTATAAGAGAAATATTGAAAAGTATTTATGAATTACAATTAATTTGAAATTTAGTTTGAAAAATTTAAAATTAGAGCAAAAAATAAAATCAGACACGAAAAATGAAAACGTCAAGATAAATTATTTATTATTATAGATTCCTAATAAAAATTTCTTGTATAGAAAAGTTTCTTTCAAAGAAAAGTTTTATAATATGAAAATAGTTTTAAAGAAGGAAAGATTTATGGAAAATAAGTGAATATTATCAACAATTTGCCAAAATAAGATAAAAATGTGTTTTTTTTTTTATAAAAAACAAATTTTCGAGTTCTGAGCACTTCTGCTGACATTTCATTTTTTTATATTTTCTTCTGCTAAATTTTTAAGTAAGTATAGTTCAATTTTCAACTAGAAAATATGCGTTTTCAACCAAAAATGCAATAGTTACATTTTCAGCTAAAAGAATTAAGTTTGAACAAAAAAAATGAATTTTCGAACATTTAAATAGTAACAAAAAAGACGAATAAGAACAAAATAGTTAAATTCACAGCCAGAAGATAAACTTTCTACCCAAAAAGAAGAATTTTCAACAAATTATATGAATTTTCCACTTGACACCATACATTTCCAAGAAACAAGTTAATTTTCCACCCAGTAGTTAATTTTTCAAATAATCAGTTGAGGTTTCAACTAAATAGTTGAATTTCCTACCAAAAAGATGAATTATCAACAAAATAGTTGAATCTGCAGCCAAAAAGGTGAACTTTCAAAAAAGGAAATTAATTTTCTACCAAAAAAGACGAATTTTTAACAAAATAGATGAATTTTTAGCATAAAGTTGAATTTTCCATCCGACACCTAGTAGCTGAATTTTCAACTAAAAAATACAAGTTCTCAATCTAAAACGGAATATTTACATTTTTAGTCCAAAAATTAATTTTATAAAAAAAAAAAAAAACGAATTTTCTACCAGTTTAAATACAAAAAAAAAGATGAAATATCAACAAAATAGACATTTAAAAATTAAGGGTCAAGCATCGACAACAGTAATTTGGTAATTGTGAATTCTCTTTTGTTAAAGCTTTTATATTTATTTATCTACCTCGTACCGGAACTGACCTGAACGGAATCCCGGAAAAAACCGGGATTTTAATTAAAAAGACGGGAATTTAGTTCTGATCCTAGCAAAATTCAAGAAATATAATTTTACTCGGAAAAGGGAATTTTTTACATGGAATAGGAATTTTCCAAAAGAATTATAATAATAATTAAAAAAAAAATAAAAAAAAATAAAAAATTTTTACATTGTTCGTTGCGAATTCATTCTTTTTAGTTAAAAATTCAACTACTTATTTGTAACTACTTATTTGTTGAAAGTCAATTTATCTTTTTTTGGTGAAAATTCAACTATTCCAGTTGAAGATTCATCATTTTAGTTGGAAATTCATCAATTTGGTTGAAAATTGATTTCTTCAAGTAAAAATTGAACTGTTCCATTTTTAGTTGAACATTGATCTTTTCTAGTTCAAAATTCAACAATTTGGATAAAAAATGTATGTTGAAACTTAAACTCATTTGTTAAAAATTAATTTTTTTTTTGGTTGAAGATTCATTGTTTTAATTCAAAATGCATTTTTTGGCTGAAAAATGACCTGTTTGATTGAAAACTTGCTTTATCTTTGAATATTTTTAAGTTGAAATTTTTTTTTTACTGAAAATGTAACTATTAATCCAGTTAAATATTCCATGATTTTAGTTAAAAATTCATCTGTTCAGTTGAACGATTCCAGTTAAATATTGACAATTTTATTTGAAAATTCATCACATTGTTTGAAAATGTAACTCTTTTTTAAAAGTTAGTTTTTTTTATTGAAAGTAATTTTTTAACTAAAAATTTAACTTATTCCAGTTGAAACTTCCATAGTTGTAGTTGAAAATTCATCTGTATGGTTAAACATTTTTTTTTTTAACTTGAAATTTAATAACTTAAGTTTTGATTGAAAATTTATCTTTTTTAGTAAAAATTAATTTCTTTGTTTGAAAGTGCAACTATTTCAGTTGAAGATTAAAGTTGGAAATTAAAGTGTTCCAGTTGAATAATAATAATTTTATATAAAAATTCATCGCTTTGGTCGAAAAGGAGAAGATTTTTTTTCTGAATAAATTTAATTTACATAAATATGATTCTTATTTGAAATACGAATTTTTCAGAGAACAAATTTATGCTTTTAAAAAGACCTACAAAATTGTCTCTAATAATTTTTCCTTATGTAGGTCTATCATTTCTCATTCTAAATCCTTGAGAATGCTATTGATACGTCAAAAATTGAAATTTTGAAGTATTCAAAGAATAATTTTCAAATTAAGGAATCTAATGCAGAATTATTCTAAAGAAAAAGAAAACCATATAGAAAATGAATAGTTTTAATTTTAATATTTCAAGATAAAACAGTCTAAAATTTACAATTTTTAAGATGTAACCTCATAAATGTAAAGTTGAAACCGAACAGGTTTTAATGCTTCAATTAAACATTCTTTCAGCTTCAAGTGAAACCGTGTTTAATACGAAAATGTCTGTCAAAAATTTGTTGAAAAAAGAAAATTGTTCAATAAATTAAATTGCAGAAGAAAATAAATACATTATAAAATAAAATTTTAACAAATAAAATAAATTTTTAAGAATGATAAAATTGCTAAAAAAAGTAATTAATTGAAAAATAAAATTATGTGAAAAATAAAAATGTTGGAAAAATAAAATGTTTGACAAATCAAAGAAAAAATAGAATTGTTAAGAAAAAATTGTTAAAAAAAGAAAATTGTTTAAGAAATTAAATTGCAAAAGAAATAAACTTTCAAGCAAAAGAGTCGAATTTGGAATAAAATAGCTGAATTTTCAAACTAAGAGTTGTAGTTTTAACAAAATAGTGGAATCATCAACCAGAACAGATTAATTTTTAATTAAACAGTTTAATTTGAAGCCTAAAACGATGAATTTGCTACCAAAATAATGGGATAAGGAAATTTGCAGTTGAAAAATGTGATTTTCAACCAAAGAGAAACGAATTTTCAACAAAATATTTCAATTTTCCTCAAAAAATTTAAGTTTTCAACAAAATAGTTCAATTTTCAAGCCAAAAAGATGAATTCTTTAGAAGATAGTTAAATTTTTAATCCGAAAGGACGAATTTTCTGTACAAAAAGGTGAATATTCAACAGATTAGTTCAATTTTAAACAAAATAGTGAAATTTTCAACAGAATAGTTGTATTTGTAACAAAATAGTGGAATACTCAACCAAAGCAGAATAATTTTCAACCAAATAGTTTAATTTGAATCCAATAGCGATGAATTTTCCACCAAAAATATGGGATATTAGGAAATTTGCAGTTGAAAAAAATGGATTTTCAACCAAAGAAAAACGAATTTTCAACAAAATATTTCAATTTTCAACAACAAAAAAATAAAATTTTCAACCAAAAAGACGAATTCTTTAAAAGATAGTTAAATTTTTAATCAGAAAGGACGAATTTTCTATACAAAAAAGTGAAGTTTCAACAAAGTAGTTGTATTTTTAACAAAATAGTGAAATCCTCAACAGATTAATTTTTAACCAAAAAGTTTAAACAGCAGTTGAAAAAATTGATCTGAAAAAAATACACAAGAGTTTTTCCACTATGAACATTCAGTTTCTAGTATTGGATGGTTAAAATTCAAAAAATACGTTATTTTGGACCACCCTACTGTACCTATGAAAAATTGCCCACCATTTTTCAGCCTATAGGATTTTTTTTTGTTTAACTGAATTTTTAAAGGGGATTACTACTGATGAGAAAATCTAACGTTTAGCCAATATTATAAATTATATTCCACTATAAAATTACTTCGCAAATAGAATTTCTATTCACTACACAATTTAAATCTTCTTTGTATAGAATAATGTATGTTATCAGAGAAATTTAACGTTTGCAAGATTACTTGAAATACTTACGAGTAGAGCATTAAAAATAACATTTTCTCGTAGATAAACCCATAGTGGTCACACTGGGTCTAGATGACCCCAGGCAATTTTGGAGTTGATGCAGCTTCCAAGATATGTTTTTCATACATTTTTTACTTTTTCTAAATGTAATACTTCATAAAATATATTTTTTTCAAAATTAAAAAAACTTTTTCAACTTTTTTTCACACCTTTAAAATTGATTTATTTCAATTTATGAGTTTCATTAAGATTGACAACTTCAATCTTCAAAATCAATATACTTTTTGGAAACGACCATATCATGCTATTTTTTTATTAAGAATATACTATTTCAAGAGTAGAACCCAGAAAGTTTTTTTGTTTTATCTCAAAAAATGAAATTTTTAGAAATTTTGTAATAAAAAGTAAAATTTTTCAAATTTTTGTTTTTCTTGCGTTTTTTCAATATTAAAAAATTAATAAAAGAATCAAAAACGACTGGATTATAAAGAGAAAGTCTCAAACTTCATTTTCATGCAAGGCTTGAGCCGATATATCGAAAAGAACGCAAATGGCAACCGTCTTTTTTGCGTGGAGTCAACTGGACAAAGTGTGACCAATACGTTATTTTTCAAAGGTGTGACCGCTACGGGTAAAACATTATTTCATCAATTAATTATGAAGATTAAACTTAACTAGAGTCTAAAATATAGAGAGAAGAAACGTAGATTGGCTAAAAGAACTAAAAATAGTATTATTCAAGCCGAATTTCGTAAATTGAGAAACTTAGTACAAACCGAAATCCGGGATTCATACAATCAATATAATTACAACTCTATCAAAAATAGGAATAAAAATGAAAACATCTGGCTTCTCTTAAGACGGCTTGGACTTATTCCTTCTAAACACTTGGTTCCTATGTTAATAACAATTTCTGCCCTGCAGACCTTTTGACACCTTTTACTACAAAATCCACATTCCTTGCAAGTAGCACTTCTTCCCTGTCCTTAGTTCCCTCTACTTTTGATGATACGAAGTTATTCTTTTCCGACATATCGCAAGAAACCCTAATTAAAAAACTCTTCGAGGTAAAATCAAATGTTCAAGGATCTGATGGTATTTCAATTAAAATGATTCGCCTTGCTTTACCAGTCATTGGCCCTATTCTCTTGCACATCTACAATGCATCTCTGCAGGTGGGAATATTTCCTGATGCCTGGAAAGAGGCGATTATTCGCCCTGTTCTTAAAATATCTAACCCTACCTCTTTCAAAGACTTTCGTCCTATATCTATCTTATGTGCTTTGTCCAAACCATTCGAACGTATTGTCCATCAGCAACTTACTGCACACATTGAAAGAAACAATTTAATGGACCCAATGCAATCTGGGTTTCGTGCAAGGCATAGTACACTTACAGCTTCACTTAAAGTAACTTCTGACCTTAAACTTGCAATTGATAGAAGGGAAATAACGGTTGTTGTCCTTTTTGATTTTTCTAAGGCGTTTGATACAGTTAGCCATTATCTACTATTGACTAGGCTTAAATCGCTTTACCTCTCGAATATGGTTGTTAAATGGTTTGAATCTTATCTTAGTAATCGTTCTGAAAGAGTACAAATTAGCAATGGCGACCGGTCTGATTGTGGGGAGGTTAAGAGTGGTGTCCCTCAGGGATCCACACTTGCACCCACTTTATTTAATATTTATACCTCTGAACTTGGTAGCGAACTTTGTCATTGCAACTATCACAAATATGCTGACGACTTTAAGCTTTACCTTTCCGGGCCTATTGCCAATCTTAAGAGCTTATTTCAAAAGGTACAGGAGGATATTGATCTAGTGGTGCAGTGAGCCTCTACAAGTGGCCTCACTCTTAACCCTGCTAAAACTATGGCTATAATCATAGGACCTTCTTCCTCTCAATCACTTGAAACAATTGCAACTCTACCTCCTCTCTTGATCGATGGACGTCTTATCCCCTTTATGAAATCTGTGAAAGATTTAGGCTTTATTCTTAATCGCTCTCTTACTTGGAATGAACAAGTTGCGGATATTTCAAGGAAAACCTTTAGAGTCCTCCAACAGCTTAACAGGAATATAGAATCACTTCCTACTTCAACGCGTATCCTCTTAGTTAAAAGCCTCATCCTTCCTTTCTTTGACTAGGGTTGTGTGGTATATTACGATATTACTGATGAGCTGAATGCTAAGCTTGAGCGTACGCTTAATGCTTGCATTTGGTTCATCTATAACATCCCCAAAAGTGAACATATTACTCAGTATAGAGAAAGAGCAGGACCACTATCTTCTTAATCTCTTCCATTTTATTGACAAAGATCAACCAATACATTCCAAACTCCGTGAAAGAAAAACAGTACTAAAAATGCAGCCACACCGCACGTATAAAATGCAAAGGTCTTTTGTTATTCGTGGTGCTCGCCTTTGGAACAAACTACCTATAAGCACTAGACATGCACCTTCACAATTTGTCTTTAGAAAACTCCGTTTTGGTTACTTATTTAACACATCAAATCCTACCCGCGAAATCACACATTGGTAACACTTAAATCCTTGATTAAAAATATATATAAGTGTATATATGAATGCGTATTTACTATTAAGTATGTATATTTTTAGTATCCTTTTGTTGATAGCACACATCTAATTATGTGTATTATAGTTTATTTATTTACTCTTGTTAAATACCTACTTTTGATTTCAATCGTCAAATCGATCGCCGTCACATTTTAATTGTAATATGTATCACCTGTTCCTTATAGGGCTATTTAGCCCTAGGAACTTTTCATAAATAAATACAAAATATACGTCGGTCTTGCGGGGCAAGACCGACAAAATGCAGCTTGCTAGAAATAATTAATTTATCAAATCATTTCATGAGAAGAATACAATTTTCTTTTTTTATGTTTGGGAGAATTTATAAGTTATAAATTTAGGCAAGAACCTAACAAATACGACATCTTCCAGACTAATAGTTTAAATTTATTTAAAAAGGAAAATTGGAATCGATTACGTTCCGGAAACACAGCACAAAGTTTCCAAGATGGAGACCGAATATTTATTGTCTTTTTACCACAGTTTAAACAATAGTTTTATTACATAAATACCAAATGCAAATCTTTCTACAGCGCTACCTAAAAAGTTTTTCTATTTTTCTAAAAGACATGGAACTCACACATAAAGAAAAATGCTTGGAATCTTTTTTAAACTGTTTTAAGATCTGGTAAGAGAAACCAGCTGTGTTTCCGAAACGTAAACGATTCGAATTTTCCTTTTCAAATAAATTTTAACTATCAGTCTGGAAGATGTCGTACTTATTAGCTTCTTACTTAAAGTTATAAATTATAAAATCATTGTTTTATTAAGATAATGAATACTTATTTTAATATGATTTACAATAATGTGTGAATGAAAATATAAAAATGTGAAACATCTTCGCGGATCATTAACTTTTTTTAAAGCAATGAATGTTACGCCAGCCACAGTCTAATCTACCAAAGCTAAACAAAATGTAATTCTCTTTCTTTTTGCAGAGTTCAGTTCACAGTCCAAAAATGTTCCCGATGACGAACGTGTTCCTGTTATGCCTCGTGGCGGACCTTCTTCTTCTTCGCCTGAAAGAAATCCTCAAAGTGTTATTGAATTGAATCGTTCTCCTACCAAGCCTCTTTCTCCTTCCAAATCTCCTCCTCTCTCCAAATCTCCTCCGCCTTCCAAATCTCCTTCTCCTCCCAAATCTCCTCCGCGTGCCAGACCTCGTGCTAGGCTTTATCCTTCTTCCAGTTCGATAGCTCCACCTACAAGGCTTTCTTCTCCTGTCGGGCCTGCATGTGGACTTAAACAACTGGAATTTATTCGGCTTATTTCCTATAGGAATCTACACCAGACATTCGAACTTCGCAGATACATGTTTCCTGCCAATAAAGGACTTCAGATCCAAACGAGAATGCGGACGTATGTGCCCGTGCCATCTGAAGAACAAATTGTATTATCAACATCCGATGGTGAAGTCGTTGCATTACTGGTGTCTGTAGATTTTCTTGCTGGATTATTTGAAGTTCTTAGTGACGGTGAACGTAGACTTGTGAAAATAAACATGTGCAATTCGAATGTAACCCCATTGAACGATAAAATTATCGACGAATTTGAAATGGGTGCCCGACAAAGAGTAAAAAGGAATTATAAAGTAGTTATCCTAAAAGATATTCCTCTACACCACCAAATGGGAAAAATGAAAATCTAAAATACAATGCTTGCAATCTAAAGTAGGATAAAAATGTTTTATGTAACTGGTAATCACATTAAAATGTCAGCATGTTATGGTTCTAGAGGCCTTAATCTTTCATCAATGTTCAAACAAGTATTTTTAATTTTTCTAATCAATCTATTTTGAGAAGGATTCAAATGTTTTGTTCCAAATTTGTCTTTTCTTCATGAATTCAACTGTTTTTGGTTTAAAATTCAAATCCTACATCAATCATCATTGATTATTATTAATTGAAATTATTCATTAATCGTCAATCAATTCTTACGTTTTTCTTTCGAAATAATGAAAAGAAAAGAAATTAAGAAAAAGGGAAAGTCAATAGTTATTCGAAAGTTTTATTTAATATTAAAAATTCTTTTTCAAAATACTTAAAAATATAAGAGAAACTTTTTGAAGACTTTTTTTTGATTAAAATATATTTTATTTTGTAAGAGATGAAATGAAAAACTTCTATTCAATTAATAAAATTTACGAAACCGGAAAGTTACGTATGAGCGTGGCGTGAGTTATATTTATGGTTAGTTAGTTTTTTTAGGGTTCGAATCCACAGCGATTAATTAAGATTTTTTTAACCGTTTAAGCATATGATTATATCTATAAGTGACAGTAAGTTGTCTTGTGTGTAGTTGCATAATGAATTAAGATTAATAATAATAAAAATAATATCAAAAATTATATTTTTGTCGTTGTTAAATTGCTCTAACAGAGTTTGCATCCACTATTCTTGAATTAGTTCTGTAAACTTTATAAAACTTACTTTTCCGTGTTGAGAAATTAGCTTGTAACAAAACTAGAATACCTAATTTCTTGATAAGTTTAAACAGATTTCGTTTAAAACTAAGGCTTTTGATTTATAGTTTAAACCAAAAGTTTCCAATGTTTCTATTCAAATGTTTTTCCTTCCAGTTTAAGATAAAATTATTTATTTCAAAAAGTATTTAAATAAAAATATTAGAGTAGTTTAAGGTAATATTTTTAAACTTCGCTATAAAAATAACTGTGGCTCCAGAAAGTATCCGATGATAAGAACATTCAATAACAAACAATAAGAAAATTCAACTATTCTTGGTTCAAAAGTCTACTTTATATGCTTGGTTCGAAATTCATCTCTTTGGTTGAAAATTTACTTTTTAGTTGAAAATTCCTGCTTTTGGTTTAAGATTCGTCTTTTTGGTAGAAAATTAATCTTTTTAGTTGGAAATTTCTTTTTTTGTTGTTAACAATACAACTTTTTTGTTGGAAATTAATTTGATTTGATTAAGGACTTTAAGTATTTTGTTCAAAATTCTTCTTTTTTGGTTGAATTCGACTTATTTTTATTCAAAATTAAAACCTTTTTTGGTTGAAATATCAAGTATTGCGTATTTATATCAGAATTCATCTGAACTCAATTAAAAGAAATATTTCAAATTCTTAATTTTAAGTAGTTGATTCTACTCTTAAGTAATCCTTAATTTTTTAATTGAAAGAATTTAGAAACCCAATAAGATTTAAATTAGATGTAAAAAAATTGTTTATCAACCAAGAACACGAACAAATGTTCAACAAAATATTTGAATTTTTAATTAAAGGAATAATTTTTTAACGAATTAGTTCAATTTCAAACCAAGAAGTTTAATCTTTAACCAAACAGTCGAATTTTCCAGCAAATAGTTGAATTTTTAACTAAAAAAGCTGTATTTTCAAACAAAAACGGAAGAGTTTAATTTGCAGTCAAAAAAATTATTTTTCAATCAAGGACACAAACGAATGTTCAACAAAATATTTGAATTTTTAATTAAAGAAATAAATTTTTAACGCAGTAGTTCATCTTTCAACCAAGTAGTTTAATTTTTAACCAAGCAGTCGAATTTTCAACAGAAATGTATGAATTTTCAATGAAAAATAATTTCCAACTAAATTTTTGAATTAAAAAAAAAATAAATTAATTTTTAAATAAATAGTCCAATTTGTAACAAAAAAAAATAATTTTAAAACAATAAGAATGGTTTTCTACCAAGAAGATTAATCATCTGCCAAAAAACGACGAACTTTCAATAAGATACATCAATTTTCAACAAAATATTTGCATTTTTAACTCATAAGGATACGTTTTCAACCAAGAATGAAATAGTTAAATTTTCATTCAAAAATTAAGATTTTAACCAATGAATGAATTTTCAATCAAATAGTAGAATTGTTAACTAAAAAAGATACAGTTTCAACCAAAAAAATACTTGAATTTTCAGTTAATAAAATTATTATTTAATCAAAAAACCAAACAAATTTTTAACAAAATAGTTGAATTTTCAAAAGAAGAAATGAATTTTTAACTCAGAATTTCCAACAAAAATGGTTTTTCAGTCAGGAAAGAAAAATAATGTGAATCAAATTGTTGAATTGCATACCAAAATAGTTTAATCTTCAATCAAAGCAGAATTATTTTCAACCAAACGTTTGCATTTTTAACCATAAAAGATTTTTCATTCAAAAAATAAACAAAAAAATTAAATCAAATTATTGAATCTGCAACTAAATAATTAAATTTTTAACAAAATAATGAAATTCTTAACCAAAAAAGATGAACTCTCAAGAGAGAGGGCAAAGAGGGACGCACAGGTACGGCAAATGATAATTTATATTTTTGATTGAAAATTCCACTACTTGGTTGAAATTTAATTTTTCTTTTTGAAGATTCATCATATTAGGTGAAAATTAAATTTCTTAGTTAAAAATTCATCTTTTGGGTTTGGAATAAGGGTTTAACTATTTTTGTCAACAAAATTTTTGTTGTGTTTGCATGTAGTACATTTTTCCACCAACATTTTGTACTAAAGTGTGGTAAAAAATTTCTCGGAAAAAAAATCTTAAGTTTACATCGTGCAAACTTTAAAATCTTATCTTTTATTTAAGAGAAGAAAACTTGAAAAACATTCACGGGTTTTCGAGATATGAGTAAAAATGTCCAAGCGTTTCTATGCCAATCGTCGAGAATTCCTAGGACTTCTACCTCAACTTCAACTCCTGTGATGACCTAGGAAATTTACAGCAAGAATCTGAAATTTACAGGGTGCACTTTAGAATCTTATCTTTACGCGTTTCTGAAATATTACTAACAATTACTCCAAAACAAATTTAGGAAAGGAGTACGAAATTGGTCTACCCTACTCTTGAGCTTTTCAAGGAAAAAGAAAGATAATTTTTTGTTTAAATTAGGAAAATCGATTTGATATAAAGGCATTATCGAAACAAAAACATCTCCCTGAGGGTGGAGAAGAAAGACAACCATAAACACCAAACAGACGCGAATCAAGATTGAGAATTTACAGAAACCGGAAGTGCAAATAGATTTTTAGAATAGGATATACGAGCTCATAGATAGAGGAACTTAGGAGGCGCTAATACGCAATGAAGATATAGAGGGCGCATGAACTATGCTTTTGGATATCATTGTTAGGAGTGCATCTGAAGTGTGTGGTACTACGCCTGTGGGAAGAATGTCTGATGATGCGTTGTGGAATGATGTAATCCGCGTATTTCTTAACAAAAAGAAGGAAGCGTATCTAATGAATTTGAACAACTCAGGCCTTAGCGATCAGGAGAGAAAGAGACTTGAAAATTATTATAGAGGAAAACACAGGAGAGTAAAAATACTAGTTAAAGAAAGTAGGGGTAAAATCAAAGCAGCCGACCCATCGGCTAATGCTTGGCTGCTAAATACACTGGCCAAGACAGGACCCTGGGAAGGTGCAGACCTTGAATGGGGTAGGGTTGAATTGCTCCAAAGGATGCTGGTGGCTACGGAGTGAGTCCTAGTTGAGCTGGGAGACTGCGGTCCTTCGTCGGTTGGAGGGATCCAAACCCTCACTAATGACATTGTCCTGTGAAATCGTCAGGCACGATCGGCGTCATGGATAGGACGCAACGGAATGTTCCAAACAACTCCTAATTGTGCTCTTCTACCACCTTGAACAGGTCCACTTTAGAGTTGCCGGTTAGAGACAGGAAGAGCTTGTCGGGACAGATGAAGTTCGGGGGGAGACCTACATGACTGCTCCCGGCCCATCCATTGCCCAAATTAACTTGCATTATAGCAAAGGCGCCTCTGCGGTTCTGCAGAGGGGAATGGCTGCGAGGTACATAGGTGTCTCACAAATTCAGGAACTTTGATTAGTTCGAGGTACCACAAGGGGACTAGGTGGGGGAAAGCTAGTCATGGGAGCGGTCAACTTTTCATATGACAGCGAAACCAACCCACCAGGGGATGTACATATACTCGTGAAATAGAGCAAGGTAAGAGGTCTCCCTCTTTTGTTGAGGTGCGATGCTAACTCCCACCATACTTTGTGAGGTAGCACAGACACCAACTAAAAGAAGTAATGATACTTTGGAATATTTAATTACTACTGGTTTAGATACTCTCATCACGGAAAATACCTCGACGTTCCATGACTCGGTCAGCAATGAATTAATTGATTTAATTAATTGACCCGTAGTATTAGATACAATGTTAAGAAGTGGAGAGTTTCAGGCGATCGCAATCTCTCAGATCACGCACATATAGATCTCGAGTTGGAATGAACCGTACCGGTAGGCCATACGTAGGTCGGAAGTCCCAGAAAAACGGATCAGGGTCAGCATTCCACGGAACTAATAAGTGCTGTTTCAGAGTAGCCCAGGTCAATTAGAGACATGGACACCCTGAAGATGGCAGCCAATATTTTCACGGAGGCCGTCAAATCTACTAAAGAAAGTAACTGTCGACCTTCAAGAGTCCGAATGGCAGGGGAGTCACACTGGTTGCACAAAAAACTCGAAAAGCTCCGTAGGAAACCCAGAGAGAAGTTTATAAGTGCCAGTACTGGCAAAACAGATAAATTGTGGACTTCATTTACGACGATGAGGGATGAATACAAGCTGCTTGACTGGAAAAGCTGCTCTCTCGATTTCCGGATGCTATTCTCGGCGCTGTAAAATTCTTAAACGGAGGATACTCAGTGTCAGCCAGTGAGACTTTGTCTCACCTGATTAAGGCACATTTTCCGGGCTTCATATGTCTGGAGAAAAGGAGGCGAAACCTTTGAGGCAAGCAAAGCCGCCTGTGGCGCAACTAAGAATGGAATGGCAACAAGCCCACGAGATTGTTACCCCCTCCAGGATGAGGTGGGCCCTAAAGAATTTCAGCTCATACAAGTCTCGTTATCCGGATAGCATATACATGGTCTTCTTATAGAAGGCTGGAGAGACCATCATAGGGCCGCTCGTGAGATTTACTTCGGCTAGTCTGACACTGAGATGTCTCCCTACGGCATGGAGAGGTACACGAGTAGTCTTTGTTTCGAAGCAGGCAGGAACGGTTATACTTCACCCAAGGATTTTTGTCCATCAGCGTCACATCTTTCCTATTAAAAAAGGTGGAAAGACGGTCTTATCGATAAGGCCACTTCACAAAGAACAACACGCATATAGAACTGTTCGCTCGAGCGAAATGGCTTGAAGCAGAAGCATAGTAGTAAACCTAATCGAAGAACAACTGAAGCAGAAAGGCTTTGTGATTGCAACCTTTATGGGTATCGAAGGAGCCTTCAACTACACGTCTAGAGACGCGAACGGGCGGCCATGGTTGCACATGGTGTGCCAACTAAAGACGCGAAATGGACCTGCCACATTTTGGGCAACAGGAACCTAACCACGACTGAGGATGATACCACTTTATGTGGAACTGTTGACTCGGGATGTCAGCAAGGAGGCGTTTTATCACTAGGAAGCACTAGGAATAGTGGACTCCTGGTGCAAGAAGTCCGGATTATCGGTCAATCCGAGTAAAATGGACGCGGTTGTATTCACTAGACGGTACAATTGGGAAACCACGAAGAGCCTGAAATCTGGAGGACAACTACTGGAAATCAAAGAACGAGCTAAATATCTAAGAGTTATCTCAGAGAAGAAGCTGTTATGGAGCGAGCAGTTAGACTTCAAAGCCGCAAAAGTAACAAAATCTTTTGAAAAAATCTATAGCTTGTGAGATTTTTTTCTCAAAACTGAAGATTTTTTAATTTTCGTGATTTAAACTATGTACAATTAAATAACCAGATTACTATCAATATATTGATCCTTTCAATTGTAAATGATGGCTAAACGAAAAAGTATTAACACAAAAATCCTACAGTAGGAAAAGGTCGATTGTTCAGCAGCAATTGTGTGTTTGTATATCAAAATATTCAAAGTTGGCAAAACACTAATGAAAGAGTTAAAAATCACAAGTTTATGTTACTAAAGCCAATTCGGGAAAATAATGATAATTAATTTAGTGATTTTAGTTACTAATCAATCAGTGCAATTTTTCTTGGATTTTTTGGTATTTATCACTTGCTTTAAATGCACAAGAATTGTAAAAAATTATTTCCTCGGAAAAATAAGCTATCAGTTGGTGGAATGCGATAGTAAGAAAAATGTAATTGCAAAAAACATTGTTGAAAGAAATTTTCATCTGTGTTTTAATTTTTCTGATGATGTTCTTACGAATTATTCTTCTGCAATTTTTTAATAACAAAAAATTCAGAATAAGAAACTTGCACAAAAAACCATTTTCTGTACATTTGGCGTGGGGTACTTTCCTTCTTCAAAATCAGAATCAAAATTAGTTAATCGCAAATTCCCCGCTCCGAATTAAAACTATAATTCTTTTGGAAAATACACGTTTCCAAGGCAGAATCATTTAGAAAATTCATTTTTCCAGTCAAAATTGAAATTCTTTTCAAACATTTCTTGAGTGGAATTGTTCAAAATGATGCATAAATTTTTTTTAGTTGAAAAGAGTATAATAAAGCCAGAAACTCCGGAGTCGAAATTTTGGGCCTCTTTTGGACCTGAAATTGTAGTACTGAAGCAGGGCCAAGTAGGTCCACGGAACGCCTCACTCTCCATACAATTCAAGCCCTTCTATGGCCCTCACTGGTCCTGCTTATTTCCATTTCCAGCACTTTTAGGACCTAAGAAGGGCCTGTGGTATAGGGCTTGTAGGGCCAAATTAGGCCTATGCTCATTGCGTATTTTTCTACTGCGCATTTGTCTCGCGCATGCCGTTTACTCGCGCTTATTTAAAACGGTTGAAATTTCAGCCCCCCATATTTTTAATAAATAATAATTTTAAATGCACAAAAATATCATGTAAATGCGTTTATATTTTAAAAAGAATATATACTTACATATATTCATATATACATTATATAAATTAATTAAACAGTATCAATTATTGCACTACTTATTGCAATGGTTTCGTTCTTCCTTCTTCACAAATTAATGAATGTTGTATCTTATGTTTCTCCATTAAAATCAACTGTCTCACGAAAGAATGATCCTAAGGAAGCAATATTTTCATTTTAATTCTATTAAATTCCGAATATAATTTGGGTAAATCCACAATGGATCGTCTGCTACTTATTCCTACTTATTTTTTGAAAATTCTGTTAAAAATGTATCCTTTGCGGTTAAAAATTGAACTGTTTGGTAAAAGCAGCATTAGGTTGAAAATTAACAATTTCATAGGCAATTACACTATTTGGTTAAAAAAACATATTTTTCTTGAAAATTCAAGTATTTTGGTTGAAAATTTAACTATTTTGTTGAAAATGCGATTGATTTTTGGTTCAAGATTAATTTTTAAGCTGAAAATTGAACTACTTCATTTTTGGTTGATAATTTATCTTTTTTAGTTAAAAATGTTAATATTTGGTTGGAAATTTATTTTTTTGTTCAACACTCACGTATTTTGTTGGGAATTCGTATTTTTTGCAAGAAAATTGATTTTCTTGTTTAGAAAACCACCAGTTTGGTTAAAAAGTCAACTGTTTTGTACAAAAAACGTATTTAGGTTGGAAAGTCAACAATGCCATAGAAAATTACACTATTTGGTTGAAAATTGATATTTTTGTTTGAAGATTCAACTATTTTCGTTTAAAATTTCTCTTATTTGCCTCTATTCCGGATTTACCCAATAATTTGTTTGAAAGAAGAAAATATTTACCTGTTGGGTAATGACAATAGGAGTTATTATCAAATTGTGAGAAGCTGGAGTTTTGTGGAGCTTGTTCCTGTTGTGGATTTGGGTAGTATTTCTCTTGTGAATATTGACCATCATTTTGGCGTGGATTTTCTCTGTTTGACTTATTTTCTCCTGAAATTATGAATTCATTTTTATATAATATACATATATTTCTATGTTCAATCAAGTATTATATAACGTGACATTCTTACTTTGTTTTAGCCTCGGTTTCTCTGATGCATTTTTTCTTTTTAAATGACCTCGCTTATTAGAAGCCACTTTGTTAATGTATCTGATGAACGTTTTTTTATCTAACATTCGATTTGATGCTTCAAACGCCCAATCTGCAAACAAAAAATTAAAATTTTAATCATGACAAATGGAAATAATGAAAACTGAAGAAGATGAATTCTCAGAACTAACCAAACAATCCTGCGAATAGCAAAGGATCTATCTCCATTCTTTCGCCTCGCGATCCTTTTGCTGAATAATTGGAAATTGATTCCTTATAAATTTCCAGCAAGGCTTCCTTGACGATGTACTTCCAATCGCTAGCGCCATTCTTCCTCGATTGCTCCGTATCTGAAAGGTGAGAAAAAAATATTACATTATCAGGAAAGTGTGAGGCATTTGAACATTTAATTTTCATATCGTTTTTTCTTACCTTCATTTTTTTTTTTTTGACTTATTCTTGAATCCTCGCCTTAACTCGTACAAGTATTCCATTGCCGCTAGGAAATGAAACGTAATTGTTTGTGAATGATTGCAACCAATTTACCATAAAAATATGAATGAACTAATTAAAGAATTATATAATGGAGAAAGATGACGAATAAATAGAAAATTGCTTCATTATAGTAATGAAAATTCACACATTTTTCGGTAACGAATGTTATTAGTGCAATAGTGATGTTATGATTATCTTACATAATTGCTAAGGTTAGTAATTACATATAAAGATATATATAAAAAACTGATGAGATTAGAGAAATTTTGGATAACTCAAAACCTTGTTTCAAATAGAAAAAAAAATTGTGAATTTTCATTATTATAATGAAGCAGTTCTCTATTTATTCTTCATCGTTCTCCATTATATAATTCCTCAATTAGTTCATTTATATTTTTATCGTAAATTGGTTGCAATTATTCACAACTAATTACGTTTCATTTTATATTCTTTAATTCTATGAATATTAAAAATTATTGTATTTCGAACAAAAAATTATACAACAAAAACAGTCATAATTGTATTTTACTCCGCATTGCACTAGAAAAGTAGCAAGTGGAGCCAACGACATAACCTCAAATATCAGCAAGCGTCACTTAGAGACGCTGCACAGAACCTTTGTTATATCGAGCTTATATCGAGCTTATGTTCACATATATCATATTCAATTATATCCATACATTATATCGATCCATAAATTATATCCATATATTGTATATGTCATACTTACCGCCAGTTGCAAGTATTTTTGCTCCATGACGAGATCTGTTGCCATCCGGATCTTCCCATAAAAGCTTTGTAGTTCCATCGATAAGCCGTTCTTTCTTTGGAATAGACGACAGCTCAACTACATCTTTTGTTGAAGTGTTAATCCACCATACGAGAGGCCACTTTTTATCGCGACCCATTTGATTTATATTGAATAAAAATCAAAGACGCACAAAATCCACGCTGAATACACTACAGTATAAGACACACTACGTGGCGAGAATGGCGCCTGCCTACTCTGCGCATGCCTGAGATGAACGACGTCCATTGGCCGCAGTTCGCGCCATTTCGGGAAAAATTTCAATATTAAGAGTTTCTAATTAAGAATAGTTTTGCTTAGAATATGGAAATCATTATTAAATTATTTCAATATATTGTTTCAATATATTGTTTAGCAAAAAAACGGCAAGTAAAAATCATTAAACGAATTATAGAAAAATGTTACAGTGTTGGTGTGTACAAGTACGTAGCAGAATTACCTGATTTCATTGAAAACGCATTGCAACCTTTGTCAATTTTTAGAAATTTCCGGGCATGGCAATATTCTAGATTGCTGAAAAATGGTAAATTACATATCGCAGAAACATATAAAAACAATTTACAGACACATTCTTCTGCTGTAAAATATATTCACAATAATTAATTTGAATTGGGAATCATTAATTGTTTTCTCAAAGTTATCAACTGTGATTGCGGTCTCCGAGAATGTCAATGTGAAGTTATGCATTTAGCTATTGTACGACAAATTTCTCGTAACGATGTTTACGCAGCTCGAGGCGACAATTGTACGCACGATACTAGAATGTCTTTACTAAAATGCTCTCTTCTTGATGATGTGATTGCTATTCCTGTCGCATCTCTTATCACAGTATGTATTTATATCAATATCGAGAATGAACTACATATTGGGGTGCCCGTTAACCAAAAAGAACTAGAATAAAAACTCTTCCAAATTATTTTCATGAGTATAACTTATTTGGACCTTCTAATCTTACACTCTTGTTATTAGGTTTTTCTCATTTCACTTTATATTTACTCAATTTTTATTAATTTTTCAGTTATTTCTTATGTTTTTACCATATTCTATTCATCCATGCATTATTAGATATTATTCCAAAAATATCATTACATATTATTGGAAAATTATATAATACGTCTATTACTTATTATTATTTATCATTATTTATTATCATACATAATCTCACATATAATTCACAAATGTTAATACATATTTTCATCAACATTTATATATTGAATATATATACTTATCTAATTTATATAATTATACATTAATTAATATAATTAAATGGAACATGTCGGAGTATTTCTGTTTCGATTATATGTTAATTTGAATAGAAATACTCTTTGAAATTCATGCACCGTCAGAGAAAAAGTCACGACTCGTCAGGAATATTCAGAAATCGTCAGAGCAGATAATTTCTCACTTTTTTTGATAGGGAGTACATGCCAGACCCAAAGTAGGACTTCAAAAATGATCAATTTCGCCAAGGAGCTCATGAAGGTCTAAAGTAGGACTTGAGTTTCGATATAAAAGGCCTTACGAGGGCGAAAGTAGGCCCAGAATTGTCAAATAGGACCAAGGAGGACGAATAAAGGTCTCATTCAGGCCTCGTAGGTCCAGTACAGGTCTGATGCAGGGTATTTAGGTCATGAATTATCATTATTTGTACGCTTTTGACGCAGATGAAGAAATAATATTGAATCTGCAATAATTAAAAAATGTATCATTAAAATCAGTATTTATTATTTATTGGAGCGGTGTAGCCAAATTTTTTATATGCTTTTTTGGGATTATGTACAAAAATGTACGTTTGCATTCTATTCGGTGCGAATTGTGATAATTATCAATGATATATAATAGATATATTTTTAATTTATTTCTCAAATCTTTTCCCGCAGATTGAATCTTATGCAAGGAATATAAATTTTAAGAACAATAATTTATGTGTTGTTAATAATGATGATATGAGTAATAAATACTTGTAGCAAATTCAGACACGAGGCACGAATAAAGCAAGATAAAATAGATTAGGTATGTAAGTACATAATTCGATTTCATCATTTTAAAGCAAATAATTGTAAATACGTTACTGTGGTGGAGGTGATGTAACCTGTTTACAAATTTCACAATTGCCTAAGACTGTTTCAATAAAGTTAAAAATGTGACACAATCCCCTTCTTTGAATAAACTTTTCTATTCATCACTATTCCCATTTTTCTAAAACTTTTTAATCAACATATATATTCTACAGGTTTAAGAAAATTATTATATTTTCACTAAAAGTTAAAAATGCAAAAAGTTGTAGAATTATTTGAAAAGAGGACGTTAACTTTGGGATCTGTGTCCAAATCTAGCTTATTAAAAAGAAACTGTTTGGTTTTTTAGAAGAACGATTTCCATTTCAGTAATTTTCAGCTTTTTGCATTTTGGAATATACCATACATAAATAGAATCACTCCTAGCAAGAATCTGCAAAAATAAGACAAAAATTTTGAAAGGTGGAATTTTTTAGAAAATATGTTTTTTTAATTCTTAGAAAAACTATTTCTATTTCATCATTTTTATATACTTTCGATAAATCATGTGATAAATCAAGACTCTGCACAAAAAAGGACAGCTTATTTTTCAAGGCATATTCATTTTGTAATCATTGCTTAAATTTTTATACATGTGATCGAGAAAGGATAAGGAAAATGATTTTAATTTATGTTTTTACACATATTATAATCTTTAGTTACTCTAAAGGCGCCAAGGCTATTAAATCTGGCAAATAAAGAAAATTTCGAGGTCTGAGATCAACAAGCTTCCTCCTTCCACTCTGCACAATTTGAAGAATAAATAAAACGTGTTAGATGTCGTAAAAGTTAGTCGTCATTTATCGAGTCCCTCTTCACAAGCAATTCTTCAAAATCAGTTATCTGTTTTATTTCTCTGTAATTCGGATTATTAGATAAAATGAAAATTACTTCTGCTATTCCAATCCTCGCATTCGTGGGATTCATGCACTTCAGATGTGAGTATAATGTAATATTATAATCAATATTTCTGACAAATATTTATTATCTTTATGTTCCAAAGCATGTTCACTTGAAAGCATCCAATTTGAATTGCTCCTTTATAAAGATTCTAAAATATTTAAGTTATCTTAGATGCAAAATAAAGAGACGCAGACATGTTTAGACATTTTTTGTCAGATATCAGGAACATATGAAGATTTCTGAAGTTTTTTTTTGCTTTAATTAAATATAAGAACTTCAGTATTTTGTTCTATAAATTTACGATTTTTGCTACATCACTCCTAGATCATATCACGAGTTGAAGCCGAGCTAAAAAATTCGAGAAATTCTTAATGGATCAAATTACTTCAATCTTTGGGTTACTAGTGTACAAAAATATCTTAAAGGTCAATTTTTTATACGTTATCAGGTGCTGCCTCACAGGATGTCATTGTGGTGCAAATGTCGGATAGGCTTTGGTTTCATGGCCAATTCCACAGCGGCCGCCCAGTTCCCGATTGGATGTCACCTCGGACAAACCCGGAAATTTTTCCAGGCTATGAGATCTTCATACGTTTTTGGGCTCACCATGAATATTTATATCGTTCTGATTTGCTCGCGCCAAAAGGGCAAGTTCCCCCCAATCGCATTGCTGCTGCGCATCGTCCAAGTCAAGTGAAGCTGTGGCTAGGCGAGAAGCAGTATGCAAACAAGGAACCTTTCGTGCCTTACAATTCAACAATCACACCCGTATGGAACTGCGACCGCTTGTTCATTACAATTTCAGGAACTACGCTTATCTATCAGACAGTACTAAAAGTCGCAGTAGATTTAGAGCCATCTCAATTCTCGCTGAGGGGCACGAAACGCCCGCACGTTGACCAAGCAGAGGGGCCAGATACACAGATAAGCTCTCAAAAGAGATTGATGAATTTTTAATTTTACATGCAAATATTAATATTTCTTCCATTCGCAACCTTTATATTTTTCAAATATTAGCTGACCATGCTACCGCCACTTGCTACTTGTTGCTTGCAAAATCTTCAAATCGCCCTGCGCGCAGAAGAGGCTAGTAGGGCTCTGAGTGGATATCCTAGTAATATTGCGAATATCATGCATAGATTAAAATCGTGATTTTACTAAGTTATTCTAAGGACATCTCAAGATATGTTAAGGATATCCTATTATTGTTCCAATTTTACATACCAAGGATATCCTCAAGATATGCGCCTATTCTATAATTTCATCTATATCTGGAAATGTAGATATGTCATATGGTCATTGTGTATATTTGATTGAATTAATAAATAAACTCTTCAACAAAGAAATAAAAAATTGTTTTTTTCCTCAAAACATTTTGTTCAATGTGTGTTAGAAAATGTCGCGGATAATTGTACATACCTTAACTAAAAGTTCTGTTTTGACCTCGGAAAGTTGCAGGCAAGAATTGGAAATTTACATGGTGCAATCTTTGAAATCTTATATTTTACTTGAGCCGAGACACATTGAAAATCTTCACGGGTTCTCGAAATATCACAAAAAATGTCCAAGCGTGTATGTGCACAACTGCTCATCGCCGAGAATTCCTCAGATTTCTTATCTCCATTTCATTTTGTGCCCCTCAAAGGGCATAAATGCCGTTGGATATGCGGAAGTGTGTCAAAACTTGAATGCAAAATTCGACCCTGACATACACACATACCCACAGATCAAGTCAAATAAAAGCTTGTCAAAATGCGGAGCATCATCCTACCTAAGTAAAATTTATTGTTTTCCGAATAAAATGATGGAGGTGATGTTTATCAGGCACGTGTTTTTGTGTTTTATTTAATTTCATTGTCTTTATAACTTGATCTCAATGTACAAGAATTGGGAAAAATGTTTTCCTTGAAAAAATAAGCCATCAATTATCAAAATTCCACCACTTATCAAAAATTGATAGGACGCGACAGTAAGAAATATTTAATTCCAATTTTAATTATTCCTTTGCGGCGCGCTCCAAAGATCAAATGACGAAGTAAAAAAACTTTAAACTTGAAAGAACGGTCGAGAAATAGGTGATCTTGATTTCCTCACATTTCTTGATGAAAAGACCCTGGTATCTTCTGAATTTTCGGTGCTTAAATGCATTTTTTATATTTATTTTGTCATTAAAGCCTCTAAAATTATGAAATAATACTAATTCATTCATGACTTTAAACTAAACGACAAGATCGTCATTGATAAACTGGTTTTGAAGCAATTGTATTTACGTTAGAAAACACACCCCGAACGATTTTGGTATCCTAAAACCGAATCCGTTATCCAAATTTTTCCTATACGTCAGGTTTTTGAGATATCCTAACTTAAAAGTGCAAAAATGGCTATTGTTAGCCATATTTGAGGCAACATAACACGATCAACAATTTTTTCTAAAAACTGCTAACGCCATCGTTTAGAACTTCTTTTAAGCTTTCATTTACGTTTTTAATCATCTCAAGCCGATTTTTTTTCTCCGAGATATGACACACTAATCATTTCAGTTTCTCTTCGCCTTCTTTGCTAGTTTTTCATTATGGAACTGAAATGCTTAATGCGCCATATCTCGGAGAAAAAAAATCGGTTTCGAATGATCGAAAATGGAAATGGAAGATAAAAAAATATGGCTAAAAGAGCCATTTTTTCACTTTTAGGTAAGGATATCTCAAAAACCTGACGTAGAGGAAAAATTTAGACAACGGATTCGTTTTTAGGACACCAGAATCCTTCGGGGTGACATAGTCCGGTCTTTGGGTACAAATTTTGTCGGCCTGTGAAATTCATGATTCACTTCAAAAGTGACTATCGGTGCAGAATTTAAATCTAGAAAATTATTCATAAAAATATGTAAAATTCATAAAACGAAGTACAAATCTTAATCTTTGAATCTGGAACAAGAACTTGAATAAATATTGCAAGAGTTCCGAGATAAAATTTAAATTTATGAATTGCTGCGCTACTAAATCACCTTTGAAAATTTTTTTATCGCGTCGTCTGAAGTTTGACACCAATGGCTTCGCAATTTATAGAAACAAAATTTTCTAAAATTTAAGTAAACGAAATATGCATTTCATAAGGTGTGAAGCTGTCGCAAATAGAAATGCATTTATTTATTTCAGTTATGTTTTGTCAATGATGGGGGATGATAAAACGCTTCCTAAACATCCGGTATACAAAAAATCATGAATCTGCTAAGTTTTTGTGTACAAAACTTTTGTTTCAGGGGGTCAGATCTACAAAATATGATTTTCCATGTCAAATCTAACAATTTTTTTTTATATATGGATAATATTTCAATAAGAGACGATTTTTTTCTACTGAAGCACATGCAAGAATTTAAATTTTGATTATTATTCTAATAAAAACTGTCCATTTTTCTGATAGTGTTCTTCCAAATTATTTTTCTGCAATTTTTAATAAGAAAAAAATTTATAATGAAACATTTGGACAAAAAGACATTTTCTGTACATTTGGCCTGGGGTATTTTCCTTCTTCCAAATCAGAATCATAATTCATTAATAGGAAATTCCCCGTTGCGAGTCCAAATTTTAATGCTTTTGGAAAGTTCCAGAATATACCCTGTACCGAATCAGTATCATAATTCTTTGCAAAAACTCTATGTCAGAATTCTAATTCTTTGGAAAGATTCCTTGTACCAGATCTGAATGATGATTTGTTTTCGAAAACATTCTGTTCCAAATCAGGATCATGACTCCCCGGGTAAAAATATTTGGTCTTGATTTTGTCTTGAATGTCTTCAATACGTCTTCAGGATCATGATGTCTGGTTCCGTCTCACCAGCTAGACATTGGAAATATACAGACTTCTCTTGCATTTATGGCTGTAAACTGTGCCAAGACAAGACCACGTAGACTTGTCTGAAGACAAGAAGTTTAAGTCTCGATAAATATACCGAATTGCTCTCAAAGAAAATTATATTTCCGATTTGTGGCTTTAACATTTGCCAGGGTCAAAATTACAAGAGTTTTCGTTTGTAAATTTTATTGTCCATTATACTCCTAACTCTATAAACTATGGACCCCACTGGTAGGGAGTGCCAGTTCCAGGAATCAGGTAGCTAGGTTAGGAAAATCCACATTTTTGTTGGGGAAAATCATTTTCCCCAATATTTGGGGAAATTTCCCTAAAAGTTCTTATAATTCACTAACAAATTGGAGGAAATTCCCTAAAATTTAGGAAATTAGATCATTCCTACAATTTCTGGGGAAACTTCCGTAAGCATATCGTAATTTATACAAAAGTTTGGGAATATTCCCTACAATTTGCGAAATTAAATTATTCCTACTGAATGTAGGGTATCGTTCCAAACATAATCTTTGATTTTCCACGTAGATTAGGTAAATTTTCTAAAAATTCTTGAAGTATTACCGTATGTTCAGGAAGATATTTTGCCCTAAAATATTTGATAAACTAGCACAATATTTTGAATGATTTTACAAATTTTCTTGGAGAAAAGATTTATTAATGTTATAGTCATCTCAAAGATTTCTTATTATAAATTTTTGTTATTTACGTCAGAATGCAATAAAAAATTTGCATCTTACATGCAAAAAAATGTATTAATCGTTTTTAATTAACATTTTGTTTGCAGTAATTTCCTCTTAATAAGTGTTAATATTTAAATTTTGCTGCTCGGAGCTGGTAGTTCGGGATAAAATCCGCCAGGGCGCGACGTGCCGCCTCTCCAGCAACAGAAATGACGCGTCGATTGTTTAAGAGAGCAGTCGACGCAAAGCAAAGCATACTTACCTGGAGCATAGACTGCCGTGATCAACAAGGCGTTTTCTTTAGCGCGAGGCTCTTCCATTGTTACGGTTTAGCTGAATCTTGCTGTTTTTTAATTTATTCCACAAATTTTGGGGAATTTTAAGTTATTACACAATATCATTCCGCCTCAGGGAAAATTCCCTAAATTTCTTTTGCAGTATTTCACAAATTATTTTAGGGAATTTTCCCCAAGTCGGAGTAGGGAAAATTTCCGAATTTTGCTTTCGGAAAAAATAAATAACCTTCCGATTCCTACCTTCATTCTAGCCCGCAAAAATCTGGGAGATACAAAATCGTGATCTCTGAGATGTTGTCTTGCTTTTTTATTCACAATCAAACCGACCCCTTGCCTACCATGTGAATCACTAGAACACGATTTTGGGGAAAATTCCCGCGAAATTTGTTTACAGTGTTCCTACGGCTTTCGTAGCCCCGTGTTGAAACCCTTATAGTTGCGGTCAGGTGTGTGTCCAATGTCCATCCTTCCATCGTCATTTTTTTTTTGTCGAAAGCAAAAGACTGGCACTCAAAAATAATGAGCGCTAAAGTTCGGAGTTCTAGAAGTATTCGGAAGTGTTCCAAAATTGGAATGCAAAATTGGACCCTGGGATACGCACATATCCATAGAGCAAGTCAAACAAAAGCTTTTAAAAATGCGTAACGTCATCCCAATGAAGTAAAATTTAAAAAATTAAGTATAATCATTGTAAAATTCGTAAACACGGTTTGATTGCGGATTGAAGGCTTTTTTTTGCTGGTCTGCGGGTCAACCCATGAAAATGACCCGTACGGGTCGGGTTATTTTCTTTTTGAACAGTCCTATCAATTGGGGAAAGTACTGATGATAACTTTAGCTATTTCAGTTAATAATCAATCAGTGAACATTTTCTTGGATTGTTTTCCCAATACAATGATGGAGGTGATTTTCATCAGGCACGTGCTTTTCTGTTTTATCGAAAACATCCTTTGGGGTGCCGATACTGATTATTACAAAAAAAAATAGGTCATTGGGATTTTGGAAACACATGAAAGTATAAATGCAGTATATTAATGATAAAACATATGTATTCTGGCCTTCCAGTTCAACAGTAATTTCGTGTTATCAAGATTACTTCAAATTAGCTAGTTGAAATCAGAACTTCAAAAGAATTCTTTCAATAATTTCGAATTATTTTTAATTAATTGAAATTCTTTGAACTCTGTTAGATTCCTTTGAATTACATTGAATTCTTCTTAATTCTTTGCATTTTTTGAATCTTTTCAAACACTTTTCGACACATTTTGAATTCTTTGAGTTTTTTCAATTCTATTGTATTCTTTGCATTCAAACATCAAGGACTACTCAACATTGAAATGAACTTCTTAAAATTGGGAATTCAAAAGAATTCCTTCCCACATAACACGCAATGTTGCTAGAGGACCAACAATTTTGTAAGATCATTTACAGAGCTAGGAAAGTTTATTGTATCCTAAAGAGTTATATTTTTCAGTGCTAATCGTATTCACCTTAATATTTATTTTAATTTTATTTAACGCTTACATAAATCTTTTTTAAAAAGCCTTATCGCAAAAATTATAAAAGTGTAAAATAATATAAGTGTCAGAATTATTTGGCATCTGGATAAATTATTCCATTGTGAAAAGATTTGTTTATTCGACATGGAAATTCTTGCTCTTTCAATTTATTCCCAATAAATTAAAAAAAATGTGAACAATGACCGAATGGCGGCTATTTTTCTTAAAGTCTGGGAAGTGAATTTTCTGAGAACCCGACTTTTGAAAATTTTTTTTAGAAATAGTTGAAAATCTGTAATAAATATCTCGTGTGTTTCGTTCTTGGTAAACCACTACTTCAATTTCAAAAAAATTATTTTACAAAATCGTACTTTTTCATTTTTTCGGAAACAAAGAAAGGTAAAAAAATGTTCAGATATAAGATTACACATATAGAAAAGTTCTAAAAACAGTACCTCTTGCAAATTTTGCATCGTTTACGAAAAAAAAAACATTAAAAAAAAATCCCGGACTGTAAATAGGTTAATTATGTTATGAAGCAAATGTAACGTAGGAATTGATTTACATCGATACAGTAAAGCTACAAAGTACTTTCAATAAATATTTTTTTTTTAAATCAGGAAATAGATATGAAGGCATATTAATAAATGTGAAAATCAAATTTATATCTACTGAAAAATGCCAAAGTGAATAAACCATATTACTCTTATCGAATCTCAGATAATTTTATAACATAGTAACTAGCATCATCGATTGCGTGCGTGTAGTTGTTCGATTAATGTTATATACATATAATTTTGCAAAGATTGTCAAAAAATTCAAAATTTTTAGAAGATTCCAGATATATAAAATCAAATGTTTATCAGCACTTACCACCAAAGAAGATAAATTCTGAACAACAAAATAAATAATTGAAACGTAAATAAAAAAAAAAAATTAACTTTTTACCAGTTGCATTTTTAACGAAAAGAGATCAAATTTTTACTACAAGAGACGGATCTTCTACACAATAGTTACTACATTTTACATAAAAATTTTCAAAAAGAAATTAAATTTGTAATCAAATAATTGAATTTTGTACGAAGAACATTAATTTTGTGCCATAAAAGGTGAATATTTAACAAAATAGTTACACTTTCTACCAAGGAGATGAATCTTTTACTAACATAATGAATCTGTGACCAAAAGAAAAGAATTTTTAACAAAGTAGTTCAACTTTAAACAAGCAATAGATTTTTAATAACAAAAGATTAATTCTGAAAGAAACATATAACAGTTGATATTAGAGTTAAATTGTGAATAGAAAACAGTTGAATTCATCCAGAAAGGACGAATTTGAAACAAAATAGATGAATCCTCAATAAAATAGATTTTTTTAAAAATTGAAGACATTAATAGTTTCCAAAACCGTAGCATGCTGACTTTTTAATGTAATTACCAGTTACATAAAACATTTTAATCCGCCTTTACATTTTTTTTCAATTAATGTTGTCGAGAAGTGTTGTTTACATTAACTACTTTATAGTTGAACATGATTGTTCGCCGGGCACCCACTGGAGTTGCAGCGACTTCTTCTGTGTTTAATCGGGTAACATTGCGGCTTAGCATGTTTATTTTCACACGTCTCATGCCGTAACTAGAATGTTCATATATTCCAGCAAATACATTCACAGACTCTAATATTGCAAAAACGTCTGAATTAGATGTTGATAATACAATTTTTTCTTGCAGTGGCACAGGCGAATACATATTCCTTCCTGTCTTTATCTGAAGTGATGTATCGGCAGGAAAAGTGTATCTTTGAAGTTCGAAGATCTGGTATGGATTCCTATAGGTAAGAAGCCGAATAAATCTGAGTTGTTCAAGTCCACATCCATGTCCGTCAGGAGAAGGAAGCCTTATAGGTGAGGCTATGGACCTAGAAGAAGAAGGACGCCTGGGAGGAGACCTGGATCTGACACGACGAGGGGACATTGTCCTGGCACGAGGAGGGGACATGGACCTGGCCCGAGGAGGAGATTCGGCAAGAGGAGGAGACTCGACAGGAGGATAATTCAGGTCTATACGATGTCGATAATTACTTTCAGAAGAAGAAGTAGAACGCCCTCCACGAGGCAAAAGAGGAACACTGTCTCCATCAGGTGAAAATTCGGGCTGTGAACTTAACTCTGGAACAAGAAAGAGAAGATTACATTTTGTTTATCGTTGGTAAGTTAGACTGTGGCCGGGTTAATATTCATTGCTCTATAACAAGATAAGAAGACGTAGAGTAAAAGTTCGTTTTGTTAAAATTAATGATACATGTGGTATAATCTATTATTCACTGGCATTCTAGTGGAACTACAACTTGTAACTATTTTCTTGGTTGGCCTTGCCTCGATGATAAAGCAGCAGATTTTTGTATAAATTTAGCATATTTTAGACTTGAGTTAAGTTTATTTCTCAAAAGCTCTAATAAAATAGGTTATTTTATGAAAAGGAGATCTAAATTGCTTAATGAATATAGAAATGATATGTGCGAAGTCGTTTCCTCTTTCTACCCTACATTAGAGTAGGCCGAAAAAAGACTCTTTTGAGTAGTGGACTGTAATTTAAAATAATAACTGAAACTTGTATTTGCCCAACAGTAGTAATCCCTCTAAATTATACTGCGATTCAAGCCCGAGTTTAAATTACAGCTGTTATATTTACCAATAGGATTAGGACAAATCGCTAAGATGAAACACAGAATAAAAATAAGGGTCCACATTTTACAAAATTGGAGAATCCACTTTTGAAGAATTTCGATAAGAGTTTAACTCATGAACATGGTCGAAAACATAAGTATAGTCGCTATCTCATTCGTCGTCCTAACTTATTGAGATTTATGACATTTGGTGCAATTATGAAGGAAAAAATAAATTATGACGCAATAGAAGTATCAGTATTTGTTGAAAAACATGATAACATTTTATCTTACCCGTTCCATATACTATCTAAAAGAATTAAGAAATGTTTTATATTTTTTGTTTATTGTTTAGGATGTTTTGCGCAAATCTGTTCCTTTACCTGCCCTGCACCCATTACCCATCACCCAAAAAGTATTAAATACTCCTATTAAATATAAACTAAAATCTACCAATTTTACAGTATCACACTTTCGTAAACGTTAATACAACATCCACTGAATATTAAAATATGTTTCTTTTAAATTTTTTAGCATTTATAAGAATATTTATGCAAACTAAAAAACAATTGGAATCTGATATGAATTCTCCAGGGATATATTTAACAAATTACCTGCTTCAATATGTTTTATACTTCTAAATAATATGAATTACCTACTATTATCTACTTACATTTTCATCACAGAAACAGGATTCACTAACCTAAAAATTAGGAATTTTGTACATATAGTTGAATATATAATGTTCATGCTATATACAAAAAATAAATAGAAATTTATTTAATTTTCATTCCAAATTTTCATCACAGCGATGATATGTCCCAGGATCTCACAATTGATTCCATTTATGTCCGGGTTATACCAGAAATAACCCGTCGGAGTATCCTGCAAGGTGGAAATTTGGTATCCTATTGCTGTGAGGGTTTCTCCTTATCACACTCGCATCGCTAGCACACACTGTCAAAAATTTCGGGAATTTTCCCTATTTTTCAGTAGGGAAAAATCGTTGGAGAAAACCATTTTTCCAAAGATTGGAGAAAATTTTCCTAAAAGTTCTTATGATCCACAGAATAATTGTTGAAAATTCCCTGAAATTCAGGAAATTAGATAATGCGTACAATTTTTGGGGAAATTTCCCGAAACATATGGTGATTTATATAACTTTTGAGAATATTCCCTACAATTTGGGGAATTGAATGTTTCCCACCAAATGTAGGAAATCGTTCCAAAACTAATGTTTTTTTTCATATAGATTAGGTAAATTAACTAAAATTTCTTGAAGTATTACCATATGTTCGGGAGTATATTTTACCCTAAAATATTTGGAAAACTAGCACTATTTTTTAAATAATTTTACACATTTTTTTGGAAAAAAGATTCATAAATATTATAGTCATCTCAAAGATGTCTTTCCGTCTCTTTCATAGAAGATTATAGAAAATTGTAGATTTCTCAACAGTTCAGTATAGAAAATACTTTTGTATGGAATAAAACGAAAATCCACATCTGGAAAAAATAAATTAAGATATAGGCGGAAGGTGAGTCAGGAAACTTTGAATTCGTATAGACGCTAATTTTCAAATTAACCTGAAAGGTATGACATACAGAAATAAAGAACCCTTCGGGTAGATGAAACTGGAAAGAAAACAAGTTTTTTATTAATCAGTTAAGAGTAGTATACCAGTAGTATACTGTGCGCCGTGATACAGTTTCTTGCCGCTCTAAGCTGGTAGTTAGGGAGAAAATCCGCGAGAGCACGACGTGCCGCCTCTCTTGCAACAGAAATGACGCATCGAGTGTTTAAGAGAGCAGTCTACGCGGAGTAAAGCATACTTACCTGGCGCAGGGGCAACCGTGATCAACAAGGCGGTTCCTTTAGGAAGAGGATCTGCCATTGCTATGGTCGAGCTCACCCTTGCTTTTTTATTAGTATTGCACAAATTTTGGGAAATTTTTCGCACATAAAGGCCGGGAATATTCCTGAAATTTTTGGTATTATTACACAATAGCATAGTGAATTATCCTCTTCAAATCCTGGGAAAAATTCACCACTTTTTGGTTAATATTCCACACAAATGTTTGGGGAATTTAACCTACTAAACTTTGGGGAAAATGGGTGGTTCTAGGTTCTTCTAGGTGGTTACAGTCTGCGACAAATTCAATACGATAATCCGGCAAAAGTCTCGTTCACCCTGAGGACACGGAGCGACCCAAGGACAACCGCCTTCTGCATTTTCCCCGCAAGTGTCTCAGCATTTTGTTGACACGCAGGGATGCTTTGCAGGCTATTAAGCAGTGAAACCTTGGCACCTCCAAAAGCGCCGATGATCAAGACGATTAGCTCAACAGAATATTCTGGGTATGACGTTTTTATCAGCTGGTGCCGAAAATTCGATAACGAACATGGTTCGTTTCTTGAAGTCAAGGAGAACTATATCAGGCATCGAGTGGGCAACAGAAACAATTGTCGAGAATAGGAAATTCCAGTATATGCGGCACTTCTCATTTTCGACAACTGACTCTATTTCCCTAGGAGCGGTATTTGGGCTGACGCCATAAGAATTACAGAGATGGCAATTGAGCATTCTTAGTGCCGCATTGTGCCTTCGGATGTAGGTCGTTACCGCAGGAGTTGGACAACTAGATAGTATGTATCCTAGGTGCTTGGGGAGTGCATGACACGCTTTGCAGCCCGACTGTGCCCGACTTCAATCCGGGTGATTAAAGGAAAGGAAACGTTAGCTCATATACAACATCCACTGATCTTCCACATTTCTGTGGAAGATGCCGTGCATCCTCTTGTCGAGGAGCTATCCTTGGAAGTCTTTCTCATGTGCTTTCTTAATCCGAGCCTTCAGGAGTGACTTCTCAAGATGGATAAGATTTGATGGATTTTGCTCACCCCTGATATTGAAGTCAAGGCCGAGTGTTTCAGCAGGCTCCTCCGCTGCTTTGTACAGAGAAGACCCTTTGTCCACTTCTTCGTGTTTCCTGACCATTTTAAGAAGAGGATCTTGCTCATTTGAGCCTATATGTGCTCTACCGTGAGATGTAAAGTCGCGGAACATAAGACTTAAGGTGCATGCTTTTGTTCATGTGTATAACCTTTTGGGACCCGATATCGAGGGATCTGGGCTCGTATTTCGTCCATGGAACCACTCCAAATGAATTGAGTAATTCTGGGACGGCAAGCATGTACGTCGCAGATACTTTTTTCCTCGCCGACAGTTCGGAAGACCATATCCGTCGGATGAGACGTTTGTATCTGAATCGGAGAGTATCCTTTATAGATGTCACGTCCTGCATACGGCTGTGGCTCATGTATTTATAGGTCTCTCTAGCGCCAAGGTGTCATATAGCGCTTCTGCGGATGAGCTCAGGGTCTTCGGGGATGCTATCAAGTTGTCCTTTCTTCAAACAAACCTTGGCGCATTTCTCTAACCCCAACTCTACGGTAGTCGGCATTGTTGTCCGACCCATTGTCAGGAGCCCTGCGCATTTTATTGTTTTGAACCGCACTTACTACAATTATGTTTGGTGTTGTCATTGTTCTTCGCACGAGCAGCTAGGGAAAAGGGTTCGTCCATCCTTGTAGAGCAGGGACCCTCTATCCGCAACCCGAGGACGCGTTCGGTGGCTTTGTCATAGGCCCAAAGACCCAATTTCGTCGGGGAGTCACGATGCAAGAAATGATGATTATGAAGAATATCCAACTAAAAGTGGATCTCTCTATGTTCCACATCACGATCGAATCCTGGACAACTGAAGATGCTGCATGACAGACGATATCTAGACTCGACCTCTCCTTTATATAGCGCCCTCAATTATCAAACTGGGAATCATACTTATTCCCGCAGTAGTAGACGAGATTCTTTACCTCCAAATCACGCTTGTATTCATTAAGGTGCGAATTATATTCATACCAACAAAAGTGTACGAGACTCTTCGCCTTTAAATATCGCCCGAAGTTTGCGAGCTGCGAATTCTACTTATTCTGTCACAATAGATAATTACGAAAGTTATCGAGACTCATGTTCAAATTTTGAGCAGAATCATTCTTCTCGCGGCCGAAGTGGACCTCTCAAATTTGCATCCACCAGTTCTCTTACACGTTATAATAACGAGAATTATCGAGACTCCTCTCTTTCAGATCTCATCCTGAAATATCAATTTAGAAATTACACTTATCCCGGCAGAAGTAGATCTATTCAAGTTCCAAATGGGAGAGGTGAAAATGATTTTGAAGACGAAGACGATCAGGAGGATATTTGAGATGATATAAGGGTGCAATATACTGGCAATATTGTGTTAAGTAAGCATAGTTTAATTCTGTATAAATTCAATCATATATGTAATTTTTTAAAAAGTTTAACCTAATTTCTCATATATCTATATAAGAAAGGCGATGCGAGATAATCAACTGAAAATTATATAGCTTGGTCTGAATTGGTTCGGGAGCGACCAGTTCTGTGGAATCACCGATTGGATGTTGTTGATAGAAATCCAATCGCAGAAAATAAAGCCTGGGGGAGATACTAGCTTAATTTCCTGGTAAACAATCCGTTCATATTATGCGGTTGCTTACTTAGTGGATATTTCATGCTTAATATTCAGATTCTCCTCCTAATATTTTCATTTCTACATGTTAACTAATGAATGGATAAAATTTGTACAGGTTGGACCAATGATTGTGCGCTCAAGAAATTCCGAAGTTTAAAAGATACATATATCAGACGTAGCGCCGCTCACATATTCCAAGTGTTTCAGCGTGTCAACCAAAGAAATTCTGGATCTTCGATGACAGTTTTGGTTTCCTGCAGGATATACTGAAGTGAGTGTTGTAAGTATATTAATATTTTAATTTAAGGATAAAACCGTTTTTTACTTTACTAAGCTCAATGCTTATGACTCACCTACACATTTCGAAGTTACCACAAATTTGAAATTACAGAACAATGAGTAATGTTCCACTTTTTGAAAAAAATGAGAATATTGCAAGAATCTGACATGAAACTGATGCTTCGAGGAACGCGAAGCTGAAAGAGCTAGGATTTGGCAACAACGACGGAAAAGTACCAGCAGGTACTAAAGTACAACTTGTCATTTCATAAAATCTAATTCGTGTACTTCTAATTATAGTTTGTAAGGAAAATCCTTATTCACTCCAACTTCTTCCAGACTATTTTATTCAAAATGTGTACAATAACTTGTCGGAATAAGACCGATTCCCTTATCAGATTGCCTTTTTACATTTCGCAGAATTTAAAACTGAATATTCGATAAGAAAATTGTCATATTTATTGAAATCAACTGTAGATAAAATAAAAGTAGTATACACCAGTAGTATAAAACAATTCGATCATATCTGTATCTCGAGTGCTCACATGTAGGTAAATAATAGACCTCTGTGATACTGAGGCATATTTAAATTAAAATTGTGTTAGCTATCCGGAAAAACACGTAAGAAGGATAGTAATGTTAAGAAAATTAAACATTAATATTATTAAAATCAAATTATTAAACATTTATATTCATTTCTTCATATTCTAATTTCTTAACGTTACAAAGTTCATTATATGCTTTTTTCGGATTTTTAATCCAATTTTAATGTCAACATGTCTCAGTATCATAACGGTCTATTATGATCCTGCATGTGAGCACTCGAGATAAAGAAATGATCGATTTTTTGAAAAAATCTTCTTTATACTTATATTGAATTATGCTAACGCTTATCTGACTTCTGATATGAGGAAGGAAAACAAAATTGGATCCATCAGATGCTGCTATTTTGAGAAAAATTGAGACCCTAGGGAACAAAAAAGGATCAGAATCACGTTCACAAATGTCTCACTCGCAAAAGTGGAGAGTATGGCTAGGCACAGGAATTGAAAATATGGACAGTGAGATTGACAGACTAGATCTGCAAATGGCTTTAATCGAGTGTTCGAGATATTTTAAGACACAGATAAATGATAAGGAATTATTCAGAATTACTTTCCATTAGTACTTATAATTATTATTTAAGAGAGCTCATGTTGTTTTCTCCAAACTCGCAAGAATTGACTGAAATGTTTTTCTCGTATAATTTAATTTCTTATTTAAATGTTCAATCACAGTATTACATAGCATTATTATTTTTTTAAAGATTCAATGTTCGCTGCAAAGTTTATCATTACCAGTAGGTTCATCTACGATTATTTATATACGTATCCTATAAAGAAGGTAAATCAGCTTCGCCATATATTGCAAAGAGTAAACATTTTTATTTTACGGAACTCTAAAAAAGTTGCACAAGTAGTTTCTCGTCAATTATTTATATACGTAAGCTATATAGAAGCTGCAATGATTTTAACTTCAGGAAAGAGTTACTTGCGAGAAGCAACTCTAAAATTTGTTATTATTATTCGATCTCATGTCTGAAAGTCAAGTTGTTACCATTAAGACTTCCCCGCGTATGCCGAAAAGTTAATATTGTTAATTTATGCAAGTCGAAGACAGTTACACAAGGAGTTCCAGGCCGATTATTATTTGTGCATGCTATATATAAGCCTAACAAATTTTAACTTCAGGAAAGAGGTCCTTGCAAGAAGCAACTTCAAAATTTTTTATTATTATTTGATCTCATGTCTGAAAGTAAGATTATTACCACTAAGACTTCGCCATGTATGCCAAAAAGAATTTGCGCATGCTATAAAGAAGCTTAACAAATTTGAACTTCACGAAAGAGATTCTTGCGAAACGCAAATTAAATTTTTTTTACTATTACACGATTTTATGTCTGAATGCCAGATTATAATCATTAAGAGTTCGTATTTGTTGCAAAAAAGTTTAAATTGTTTTTTTATGCAACTCAAAGGAAGTTGCACATACTGTAAGTGCTATTTTCATTCACCCAAATAAAATATGTTTCGTAAAAAAACTGCTTCCAAAGTTTATTTTTAACATTTTTAACTTTGGTGGAAAACTTAAATATTTGGTTGTTTACTTGTTCGTTGAAAATTCAACTGCTTTGTAGAAAATACGACTCTTTAACTTGAAAATTCAACGGTTTGGTTCAATTTTTTTTGTCTTTTTGAACTGCCTTGTTAAAAATTAATTTTTTGTCGGAAAATTCATGTCTTCAGTTGAAGATTTTACCACTTTGTTGATACTTCGTTTCTTTTTTAATTGAAGATTATTTTATCATCTGAAAATTTAATTATTTCATGTTTGGTTCAAAGATGATCCTTTTTACTTGTTTATTTTTTCTAATTTGGTTGACAATTAATTTTTTTTATCTGAAAATTTAATTATCCCTTTTTTGTTGTTGTAATTATTCGTCTATTAGGCCTGAAAACTCAACAGTGTGTTTGCCTTTTTTTCCTTGACTGAGAAATCTTTTTGGTTGAAAATCCGATTATTGTGTTGAAAATTCGTGTTTTTGGGTTGAAAATTAATTTCTATTGGTAGAAATTAAAACGTCTTTTATTTTGGTTGAAGATTAAAAGATTTTTTGGCAAATTCGTCTCTCGTGCTTCAATTCAACTGTTTTTTTTATATAAAATTGAAAACTTTTTGGTTAAAATATCAATTTTTAAATTTTTCTTTGAGAATTGATCTTGTTTGGTTAAAAATCCAACTACTTGGTTCAAAGTTGAACTTATACTTTGTTACAAATTCATCTATTTTGTTGAAAATACAATTTTTTAACTTGAAATTTTAGGAATTAGGACAATGAATTTGATCATATGCAACTGCGCCAATATTGGTACTAGAAATATTCTTCATCGAGCAACCAGAATTCCGAACGCGTTTTTTATTGTTCTTCGAGCCCTACTGAGTAGCGTCTTACACATACACTTGAGGCACTTTTAGTCCACCAGGATAAAGTGAGGATGAAGGCGGTAGATGCAGTGTTTCGCTTCGTAGCCTTCCATAAAAGTTGCAGTTTTTAAATGATCCACCGACACTTTGCCTTCCCTGCCACCCACGCCTACCATAATAAAATTGTAATTCGCATCGCACATAGCTAACTCTGTTTGTAAACTACTTGTCGCCACACTTTTCCGTCCTGGCATACTTCACAGATTCTAACCATTCTTTCGGCCGTCTACCTCTGGTATCAGCGGGCGGGAATGTGTTATTCCCGCCCGCTGATACGGGCGGGAATGTGCTTACCGACCGCTTACCGTTGCAAACTTCATATTGCTCCAAAAGCTCATAACCCCCATAACATACATTTGTACTCGTTTAACCTCTTGTTTATCGTGCACTAGGACGAAAAATATATTCCTACTCTCAAACTTTTTTCTATGATCTGTCTGAAGCTAAATATATGATCTGTACATGATCTTCCTGGCATAAATCCACTTTGGACTTCCCATCTATTTTCTTCTGTTATTTACATTACCCTACGAATAAGCATTTTTGAGCATATTTTACTTACGGTACTTAATAAGCTGATACCTCTGTAATTATTGCAGTTGCTTTTATCTCCCTTACTTTTGTATATTGGTACGAAAAACGCTTTTCTCCAATAGTGTGGGACTTCTCCTATCTCGATACATAAATTTATCAATTCGCATAACCTGTGAGGTGTGTCATTTTCTATCATACATTTTCATAAGGGAAGTAAAATTGACAATTCTCTTTGCAATTGAATTGGAATTTCTAAACGGTGACTCAAAATATTATTTCACAAAAATAAGATTACGAAATTAACTGAGTGGTTACTTGCTTCGCATCCATTGCACCTAAGGAAATTGGGAACTGCCACATTTAATTAAATTCATCAATTATTTGCAAACATTTTTCCACGCTATCTGGTAAAACTAACACATCTGGTTGAAATTCATCCCAGATTATGGTCACTGTTTCAGGTATGAATTTGTTCATTGTCGAGACACACATTCGGAACTGTCAAAGTTTAAAAATAAAAAATGTCAATAAATTAAGACTGTGTGTGATCAATTATTAGTATTGCTTTTGATATTTTAACTCTTGAAAACATACGTGATCAGGAATTGGAAAATTTACCTTGAATTCATATTTCATTCTTTTCTAATTTTATGTTTCTACTAACCTCGGAGTGACCAGTAATTTCCCGGATGGGGTTATTGTGTCTGGTCTCGTTGGTGCACTAAACAACCTAGAACCTACTTTTACCAACAGTTCTTCAATGTCTGAAAGGACATCCGCGTATAATTACGAAACGTGCATTTTCTTGACGAGTAGCTCTTGGTGAAAATTTTCAACCTCTGCTTTCTTCACTTTGGTTTTTAGAAGTGAAGCATCTAGATGAAGTAATGCACTTTCCTCACTTCTGATGTTAATATTCAGGCCAAGGGTCTCGGCCGCTTGCTCCGCGGCTTTGTAAAGGAACGCTCCTTCGCCAATCATCTCGTGGTTCCTGACCATCTTTAGGAAAGGATCTCTGCCATTCGCAACGATGTGAGCTGTACTGGTTATGAAGACACTGGAGATTCAGAAGTCCGCGTCCACCTTGACAGCGTGAAATATATAATCGCAGAACTGACGAATTGATATGCAAGCTTTTACGCATATGCATGATCTTACGTGTAATGACATCAAGGGCCTTAAGCTCGTTCTTCATCCAATGAACTACCCCAAACGAGTAGAGTAGAACCGGGACGGCAAGCATGATAGTCGCAGATACCTTGTTCAACGCCGACAGATTGGAAGACCAAATCTGTCGAAGAAGATGCTTGTATCGGCTTCGGAGAGACTCGTTCACTGATGTTACTTCCTGAATGCGGTTTTGAGACACGACCAGGTATGTATAGGTCTCTCCAGTATTAAGATGTCTGATAACACTTATATCCACAAGCTCAGGGTCCTTGGGAACACCAGTAATCTTTCCTTTCTTCAGATAAATTTTGGCACACTTGTCCAAGCCAAAGTCCATCCCAATCTCTCCTGTGTAGTTCTTGACAATATTTATGGCAGTTTGAAGTTTGCTTCTACCAGAGGCATAGATATTCAGGTCATCCATATAAAATACATGAGTGACCTTATGCTCGCGCTGATTAGTGTCACCACAGAGGTATCCAGGAGAATTTCGTAGTGCGAGAGATAGAGGCAAAAGTGTGATGCAAAAAAGCAAAGGGCTCATGGTATCACCTTGAAAGACGCCCCTCTGGAAGGTGACGTTGTTCGTTGTCACACGATAATTTCTAGATGAGATAGTAAATCTAGTTTTCCAAAGAGGCATCAATCTCTCTATGCATCTCACTCTGTGTGGATGTACCTTCAAGCTTTCCAACAGACAGATCATAAGTCTATGAGAGGTTGAATTGAAAGCTTTCCGATAGTCAATCCAGGCCATTGACAGGACGCGCTGATGCGCTGCAGCGTCTTTACAGACACACCTATCAATTAGCAGGTTCTCTCGACAGCTTGCTACACCTTTTTTCGAGCCACGTTGTTCGTACATCTCTCGCCATACAGGCTCAATTCGTCGAACAATCCTGTTGTTGAGGACAGCTGTAAAGATCTTATACAGCGTGTTCAAACAAGTTATTGGCCTGTAATTCTCTGGGTTGGACAAGTTGCCTTTTTTTGGCAGGAGTATAGTGCGTCCTAATACCAGCCACTGCGGAATGGGCCTCTCCAACTTTGAATATGAGGTGAATATGCGGGCCAAATGTTGGTGTGTAAAAGTAAACTTCTTCCACCAAAAGTTCTTGATACAATCTGGTCCAGCAGCGGAAAAGTTCTTCGTGCCTCTAAGTGCTTTTTTCACCTCTTCGGCAGTGATTGATGGACATTCCTCCTCAGATTTTATGAGGTTGTCGCAAAACTCCTTGAAGCGGATGATATTTTCAGTATCTTCTTTCAACTCTAGTGTTTTCGGGATCTTGTACACCTCTCTCCAAAAAGTCTCTACCTCCTTGGGCTTTGGTGGATTTTTGACAGAAACAGGTAGATCGCTGAAGAGGCGCGATGGGTCAGCGAGAAACTGTTGATTCTCCCTGATCCATCTCTCCCTCTTCTGCATTCTCCTCCTTGCGTCAGATAACAGCCGTATTTTGTCAACAATATGCTGCTTGATTGTCAGCAGCTTTGACTTGTTTAGTGTGTGAGTCAAGATCCTTAGTTCTTGGGCGAACTTTCGAACCCTTTCCGTAAACGGTCTACCAGATGTTATGTAGTCAATCACACATTGAACACGGGACGCATTCTGTCTTGCCCATCCAATCTTCTTGTTCAGTTGATGCAAGCGCCTTTTGGTCTTTTGATCCATCGTTGGTTTCAGCCTTCGATTTGAGTCAGCCAAAGTTCTCGCAGCACCATACACTGAGCAATTGATGGTCCAGAGGTCGGGCTCTTGCGAGATATCTCCACGAAGGAAGGCATCAATTTCAGCCAGATCTTGGGGCTCAGGAGGAACTTGCATGTTAATGTTCCTTCTAGTAATGAAATTGCGATCATCTCTCAGAAGGTGCCTGCTTTCTGCGGTTGGTCTCAATGTCGCTTCCTCATCCTCGTCTGCAGCTTGATAAAGCAGCGGCTGGGGAAGCGCTCCGCGTACATATCCATTTTTCAGGAGGTAGTCGGCTTGATTTCGCAAAGACTGATGCGAAACGTGCTGAAGCTCTGGGTGTTTCTGGCACCACAGAGTGTGCATACGCGACATAAAGCCTCCGCGAACAGGAATAATGCTGGCATCGTAGCAATCTAGCACGTCATCCCTGAGTCGATCCGTCCACTCAATGTGGGCATTTCGTCGCCGGTTCGTCGACGTGTTTCCATCTAAATTATTTTCAGCACCCCGAACTCTAGGCTGATCGGCATTGTTTGCCGACCCATTGTCGGGTGCTCTGCGCGTTCGAGTGTCTTGAACCGCATCTACAACATTTTGGTGTTTTGGTGGTTTCATTGTTGTTCCCACGAGCAGCTAGGCAAAGGGTTAGTCCATCCTTGTAGAGCCCCGCGTGCAAGGATAAGGCTGATACTCTGAGAGGTCGCCCGGTATCCCAGAGTCACCGTTTGAGACACCTAACCCAGGTGCCATTCAGCTTTCGGCACGGTTGTTACGCCTCCGCTTAGGAGTTATTCCTTCGGGACCATCCCTGGACAATTGTCCGCGACTGCTTATTAATTATTGTAACCATATTCAGCAGAAATCCTTGGTACAGGAACCCTCTATCCGCAACCCGAGGACGCGTTCGGTGGCTTTGTCATAGGCCCTTCGGTTCTATTCCAAAGGAATCGAAACCGAAAAGTTTATATATATATATATTTATATATATATATATATATATATATATACATACATATATATATATATATACACCATTAAGCCATTTCCCTTTCAGGGTAGGCGTGACACTACCCGATTCGGGTAGCGTTTCTAGGTGGATAGTTTCTTGTAGTAAATAACTACAACTGTGGGCTCACCACACCCACGATGTGCCAACAGCACTCAGTATTCTCGAATGGTCACCCATCCAAGTAATAACCGCGCCCAACGCTGCTTAACTTCAGTGATCTGACGAGAACTGGTTTTTTTAGCGTGGTATGGCTATTGGTATATAGGTATCAAAAAAATTTTGTTTGTGATAGAGGGAGGTTTTTGTGACCGAAAATCTTATTTCCTGAAAAACGGAGTTAATATCAAAAGGTGAACCAATGTGTTCTCTTTAAAGAAATAACTTTTTAACTTACGGCAGTACAATATCGTTTGAATTTCAAATACACAGGCACAAAAAAAAGTTTTTTGATTGGAATTTACTGCTTACCGGTTTTTTTATATTCAATTTTAATTTTTTACTTCAGGTCAAATTATCCCTGACATTTAGGAAATTGCTTGGCTTCTTTGAGATTGAAAAAAGTAAAGGAGAATAATCAGAGATTCAGTAATTGAGAAAAAACACGTGTTTTTAGTATAATTGAATTTAGACACGTCAACGAATTCGGGCCAATAAAGAAAAATTTACTTATTGCCCCCTGCAGTATCATAATCCTGTGACTAATAGAACAATAATTTTACGAAGCAAATGTAATTTAGGAATTGATTTAAATCGATATAACAGATCGTTAAATGAACCTACAAAGTAATTCCAGAATATATATATATATATATATATTTTTAAGATTATGAAACTGACATAAACGCATATGAGTGAATGTAAAACTCGAATTGATATTTGTAAAACAATGGTTAATTAAACAAATAATATTAATCGTATTGAATCTAAGACCATTTTATAATATAATTAGCATCATCGATCCAGCGCGTGTAGGTTTCGATAGAGGGCAACAAAGTTTAAGAACCAAATAAAAATTATATATGCTATATATTTTTTAAGTTTATGTATGTTTTATGTTATATAAATATAATTTTCTAAGGATTCCCTAGAAAATTGTGGAAGATTTTTGAAGATTTCAGATATATCAAGTGAAATGTTTAACAACATTTTCAACCAAAGAACCAAAAAAAATTAATTAATAACCAGTTGCAATTTTAACAAAAAGAAATATAATTTTTATCACCAAAGAGATAGTTAAATTTTTAACCTAATAAATTAATTTGCTACCAAGAACATTAATTTTCTAGCATGACAGACAAATTTTTAACTAATTATTTACTCTTGTAATCACAGAGATGAATCTTCAACTAAAATGATGACCTTAACCAAAAAGAAAAGAACTTTTAACAAAGTAGTTGAACTTTCAAGTAGTAATTGAATTTTCAATGAAAAATATGAATTCTTAATGAAAAATGTAATAGTTGTTATTTCAAGTAAAAGAAGATTTTAATTGTAAATCAAAAGCAGTTGAATTCATCCAGATAACACGAATTTGGAAAAAATTGTTGAATCTCTAACAAAATAGATTAATTAACAAAAAAAATTAAAAAGACTTACTGAGGCATTGATGAAAGATTAAAGCCTTGAGAAACATGTAATTACTCGTTGCATGTAAAATTTAATCCGACTTTAGATTGCGAGTATTGTATTTTAGGTTTACAGTTTTGTTTATGAATGGTGTAGAAGAGTATAGTTTACATTAACTACTTCATAATTCAACATGATTGATCGTCGGACACCCACTGGGATTTCACTGATTTCTTTTGAGTTCAATGGAATAACATTCGGTCGGTCCATGTTTATTTTTACACGTCTCGTACCGCGACTAAAACGTTGATATATTCCAGAAAGTACTTCTAGCGACATCAAAATTGCAAAGACGTCACCCTCGTGAATCTATGAAGTTCAAATATTCGGTGAGGATAGCTATTGAGAATAAGCCGAATAAATTTAAGTTGTTCAAGCTCACATCCATGTCCGCCAGAAGGAAGCATTATAGGTGAAGCTGTAGACCTAGAAGGAGGAGGTCGCCTGGCAGGAGACCTGGAGCTGGCACGAGGAGGCGATTCGGAAAGAGAAAGATTCAGGTTAATCTCAGGTCGATGATTTCTTTCAGAAGAAAAATGAGGAGGTCCGCCACGGAGCCCAACGGGAACACGGTCGCCATCAGATGAAAATTCGGTCTGTGAACACTGTAACAAGAAAGAGATGATTACATTTTGTTTAGCGTTGGTAGGTTAGGCTGTGGCCGGCTTACCATGCATTACTCTATTAAACGTTAAGACGATAATTTAATTATTTGTAACAATTCGTACTTCGTCGGTCTTGATTTGATTTGATTTAGGTCATTAACGGTAATTCACCTTGGTACAAAGATTTGCTTAAAGCATAGCTTAAAGCAGACAAATAGTAACTTAAATATTTTTTTGGTTTACATATTAGTAGACTTAGTATTAGTATTCGTGAAAAAAGAATAAACAATAATGAAAAAATAAATCAGTTTTTTCCAGTCTTTACGACGTTACTTAAAGTATTACAAAATAAATTGAAGAAGCTTATGTGTATTGAATATGAATATATACGAATTTATAAAGTAATACCGGGTATGTTACATATATACGCATCAATAAATGTTTCGACGTACATAAACAATATAATCTGCTACGTGTAGGAAAAAGCCTTGATCGTAGTAATAAATTGATTAATAGGTTGGTTAAAGATATCTACATCGTAAGAAATCTCGTTAATCGAATGAAATACACTGCAGATTTCTGAGACTGTGGTATGCGAGGCGTATTCCGTTTTATAATTAGGAATTTCGAACAATTGAACGTCTCTCAGCCTTCTCGGTAGTGCTGAGAATGGAATTTGTTGCAATATCGCAGGACCAGTCGCAGGTAACCAGTCTCTCTAGGGATCTTTAACTTAAACGCAATCGGTCGCAAAACACGATTTTGAATCGACTCAACTTTATCCTTATGGACTTTTTGATACGGGGCCCATATCACAGAAGCGTATTCTAACATGGGTCGCACTTAGGACACAAAAAGCGTTTCCAGAGTTTTTATTTGGCGAAAGTCTTTAGAGGCTCGGAGTATAAGTCCGAGTATTTTCGAGGGTTTAAGGACCACGCTGCTAACCTGTTCTGTAAAAGTAAGATCACCGCTAAATATTATGCCTAAATCATTTATGCTTGCAGCTGTCTGGAGGGGAGATCCATTTATATGATACTGATATTCTATAGTTGTAGATTTGCGCGAGAATGAGATAGCATGGCACTTGTCGACATTAAAAGACATTCCATTTATTTGACACGATTGACTGACACTATCTAAATCCCTTTTGTAGGAGTTGAGCGTCCTCAGTTGATCTTACCATAGAAAATAATTTCAGATCGTCAGCATAGAGCAAGAGTTTCCCGAAAGTTATTACTCGAGTGATGTCATCGATGAATATGATGAACAGTATCGGCCCCAGGTGCGAGCCCTGGGGGACTCCCGAACTGGGGCAGTAACTATAAGATTCGAATCCTCCTACTTTTACATATTGTGATCTCTCCTTCAAATAGCTGCTGAAGCAATTTAACAAAGGTCCTGTAACACCATAAACATTTAATTTCGACAGAAGCAGATCATGATTAACCGATCGAAGGCTTTATCGAGGTCTATATAAATAGCATCTACCTGGTTACCTGAGTCCATACAGTTTGTGATATATTGTCTGTAAACTGTGAGGTTAGTTACTGTGGATCTACGAGAGCAGAAACCATGTTGCTCATCTGCCAAACTGTTTCTGAATGAACTTTGGAGACAATCTGCGATTATGTTATCTAGTATGTTAGAGGCTACATTTAATATGGATATCGGTCTATAGTTGCTTACATGTTGTCGGGTACCAGCCTTATGGATCGGGGTAACTATGGCAACATTCCAGCGCTTCGGAAAAACTCCGGTTCTTAATGATTGATTGTATATCAACCGCAAAGGTTCAACAATAACAGATTCACATTCTATAAAAAACCGAGGAGGTACACCATCTGATCCCGCGCTTTTATGCGGGTTAAGGATCTTTATCTTATCAGAGATTTGTTGTGAAGATAATTGGAATGTCAATAATTCATTATTATTTTCGAGATCATTTGAACAGTAAGAAAAATCGCCAATAGTATGAACTGATTTAAAATAATCTGCAAAAATGTGAGCGATTTCATTTCCATTGCTTGTCTCTACGTTATTATGAGTTAAAACTGTTGAGACGGATGTTTTAGAACGTTTGCTGTTAACGAAGCGCCAAAAGGTCGTTGCATTATTTTCTATATCATCCTCAATTCTGATTGTATAGTCGGAGTACAATGTTTCACTTAATGTTTTGCATCTAGATCTAAGGAATGAAAAAGCCTCGTAATTCGATAAAGTTTGCGTTTGCTTAAATTTCTTATGTGCTATTTTTTCAATCGAATTAGTTTTTTTAGCTCCAGGTTAAACCATCTGGGACACGTTGCCCAATTAACCTCTCCGAGATACTCGTGAATCGCTTGTAAATTTGCATTATCAAAGTCTAATATAAAAAATGAATCCGCATCAGGAGGATATTCTCCTGGAAGACTAATAGAAATAGAAATATTCAGGGGAGGATGAAATTCATCACAGCGAACTAAGGGATTAATTGCGACCTGTATACACAGTTCTTGGATATCAGAATATACTAAATCTAGAACTCTGTCTAGACTATTTGATACTTCATTTAATCGATTAACGTTTAAGAAACCGTAAGTGGTTGCAATAGTTTCGACTGCATTGAGTGTCGGGCCACTAACTAAGGGTCCTGATTTCATTGAGACACCTAGTTCATTATTTTACCATGAGATCCCAAGTAAATTGTAGTCACCTAAAAGTAAGAGTTTAGCATAGGGGCATCTAATAGCGATGTTGCTGATTTCGGTACAGTGCCTAAGGTAAACTTTATGTGACGAACCGGGGGGAATATAAGTAGAGCTGATTATGTAATCGGTATGAGAAACTTGAACTTTAAGAAAAATCTGTTCAACACTATTTTCTGAGGTAGCGCTGGTACTTGAAGATCTATCTGATATACTGGTAGACGTGGAAGTTGGTGACCCAGGCGAGACTTTCCTTACTTTTTTGCATTTGGTGGACTTTTAGTAGGTTGGGCACTAATAATTTTTGGAACACCATTGAAAAAAAGAATGGTGCTATCAGCTTGTCCTTTATTTCGAAGCTCTTGTAGTTATGATTTCAGCTTTTTAAACTGTTCTCTCTGCATCACAGTCTGCTCAGCATGGAATCTATACGGGCCATCATATTTGGATTTATTACGCAGTAGCTTTAAGGCTGAACCAGCGTCAAGGAAGACGACTTTGATTGGCCCAGGTTTCTCGTGGATTTTTTTCCCCACCCTGTAGATTTTCAATCCATCGAGTGACATTTCAGCTGTGACAAAAATGTCGGTTAGTTTGATCCTATAATCAGCAATTCTCAACTCGGCTGCGGTTGATAATGTTGCTTCCACAGTATCAAGTCGAGTCTTGATAAGATCCACAGCTTCATCTTTGGCTTTCTGACGATCACAGATTGTGTGCAATTTACTGGATAGATTTTGCATTATAGTATTGAAAGCTTCCTTATTTTTAGCTAGTTCTTCTTTTATAGCCAGTAGATTTTTTTCCAATAATTTAGACATAAGTGATTCGAGTGATTCGCTTGAAAACGCTGTATTAGGAGAACTGGGTCTGGAAGATGCTGAGCAACATTTTGCAATTATTCCTTCAGAAGAAATGTTGTATCTGGAGGCACATCCATCGTGGAAAAGAGTACCACAGCCGGTACATTTAATACCTCCAGTTCTCGGAGGGTGACCACAGTACGGACAGGGGCGATCTGCCATATCAGTCGACAGTTTAGAGCGATCTGCCTTATCGACGTTCAGCTTGGAACGATCTGTGTTATCCTTAAAATTTTTTGGATTAGACATTATAAGAGCAGATATTTTTTATGTGGTTCATATAATAAGTTCTATCCACGCCGAACTTGAAATTAAGATAACGTGTTTCAATAATAGTGAGAGAAACAAAAACATACCAGAAAGTAAACAGGATACTCGTGACATCAATATTTACAATAAATCAACCTCAGCAAGGAGCGCACAATCCGCGTATCGCAGAACAACTGCAAACTGTCGCACGACAAGCCTTATGTTTCCCGAACAGGTAGTACGGCTACCGCAGCACAACACTTTTCTATTTAATTAACAGTCGATTTCGCTTCCAATTTGACTACCGATAGATGTGTCCAGAGAAAAAAAGCCCGTACTCAATCACAACACAAATTCAGAAAAAATTCCGAACGATATTAAGCCAAAGATTTCGTCACACTGCAGAGCCGAAAAACACTGTGTTCGTCTTATGGACGCCATTTATTCCCCTTCAGTCTTGCCCCGCATGCGGGGGCAAGACTGATAGGTGGTAAGAGGATTTTATGGAATTCGTGTGGAAGGTGTGAGTGGAGTGTGAGGGTGGAAGCCGAGGAGCTGAGTATGGTTTTGTGGGGTGAATTGGGTAGATAAGAATTAATTTTCAGGAGTTTTGGGCCTTCGAGGGGGACAAGGGTGGTTCTCGTAGTGTTGGGAATGTTAAGGGAGAGAAAGGGGTGTCTGCAGGGGCTTTGATGGGTTGAACAAGTGAGATAAAGGGAAAACTTGGGGCGGGACGCGGCAACAGTCTTTAGAGACATTTGTCGGTTGCAGAAGGTACTGTATGGAGAGGTCCCAATACCGACTGAAGAGCGGGACGTGGGAGAGCGGGAGGCGGTCAGCGAGAGTGCTGGCAATTTTGGTAGTGAAGCTGACGGGGAGGAAGTTTTCCACACGCCACGACGGCCAGCAGTGCGTGGCCCGATGACAAGCGACGCTTCGGGCGCAAGTGATGGGGAGGATCTCTTGAAGAGGAAGAGAGATAAACAAGATAGTTCGGAGAAAAGCGCGGTAGAGAATCCGTTCAAGAGAATTACAAGAACACGTCGGTCGCCTCCGAAAAAATGGAGGGGAAGCCGAAGAAGGAGGCTTTCGGGATGCAAAGGAGCAAATGGAACGTATGACGGAGGACTTGAGAATCAGAGATGAGAAATGGCAAAAGGAGGTGGAAGAGCTGATATCGAAAGTGGAAGGATTAGAGAGAAAAGTGGTGTCGGTAAGGGAGGAAAAAGAAGTTAAAATGAAGCAGATCGAGAGCAGATTCGAGTGCGGAAGAAAAAAATGGAAAAAAGTCTCGAGAAGGTGGAGGGCAGGCCAGAAATTGAAGTAGGTGAGAGCGGATAGAGAGAAAGGAATAGGATAGAATAGACCCAAAGCTGCCAAGGGGGTTTAGGTGAAGACTCCAGGACACGGTCAGAGTGAAGAAGAAAAGGAAGGGCTAGTGGGAGAATTATAACGATGGTTAAGGATGGATTAGAGGCAGAAGTTCGTGGAGAGGGAAACAGTGAGGCGTGCAAATGAGAGCAGTAAAGATAGGAGGGTAACGTGTAAGTTTTTGTGAAAGTGTACAATAAGGATGGGATGGAAAGAATTGAAGAAAGGGTGGAAGACTTGCTAGGCGAAAGATAGGAGGGTACGGTGGTACTGGGGAGGTGGCCTTCAATGCGAGGATGGGTAGGGAAGGGGGCCTTTACAGGGGAAGAGAGAGCTTTGAAAGGAAAAGGAAGGGTAAGGTAATAAATAAGGAGGGGGAGATTCTCAGGGACTGAATGGAGGATAGAGGCTGGGCGGAGGCGAATGGTATGGTAGCAGGGGTCAAGGAAAAATAAAATACCATAAACATTTTCCATTTACTCACCACATTATTGCGCAATTGTTTTTAAAATTATTCTTTCGTACACGATAAATTTAATTCGTTCCCCTAAGAAAGGATTAGCGGCGAAATTAAAGTATTGGAAATTTATGAATTTCAATAAATTCTCGTGAGTTTATGAAACTTATGGAGAAATGCGGAAATTTGTGAAGTTTTGTTGAAATTGATGAGAGTTTATGAAAAGTTATGCAATTCATGGAAATTTCTGAAAAGTATCAGAAATTGTGGAATGTATAAAATTATGAAAATTTATGAAAACTTATGAAAGATTATCAAAACTTATGGGATCATATGAAATTTGGGGACATTTTCAGAACCTTTGGAAAGATATACACATTTTATCACCCATTACTACACTGCATAAGGCTGATATCCTCCTCAGTTGGCGCAACACTAACCAACTATAACTTTCTTCAGTTCTAGTTATGTTCCTATACTTCACCTCCATTGACCGTAGTTGGGTGGGACTGACACTACAATTTGACTCTCCATCTTGCGATAATGGGCTAAATATTTTGGACATGATTTTTACTCGCAAAATACATTTCTCGCATCGAGTTGATATTTGGGCGTATACTTTAAATACTTAACAATACTAAAAATAGAGTAACATCGGAATGGATTAAAACTTTGGTCGACGAAAGGCATGCTTCTGGTAATGGTAAAGGTCACATTTCAGGCAATGAATGAAGATTGGGTTTTTGGAATGCTAGACGGGTGAATGATTATAAAAATGGGGGTATAGAGAGCGGACTGGAACTATGGGCAGGAGTAGATAGCGAATCACATGGTTGTCAAGGAGTGGGTCTGATTACGAATGAGAGTGCAACACAGCATGAATCCAGTCAAGTCGCATGGATTTGTATCCATTTAATACTTGGTTTATACATAAAATTATCAACTTGTACAGATGGAGCAGGAGCGCTAGCCAAGGTATGATCGAATTTGTTATCGGGGATGAAAAAGATACAAGGTTTATCTATTTTAGTCTAAAAAATTAACTTAGGTCAAGGTTGGAGGAGACCGAGAACAAACAAGACGAATCAGACGAAATAAAGATCGAGAATTTACAGAAACAAGAAAAACGAGTAGAACCTGCAGACAAAATAAATTAAATCCTACATAGAACAACTTGGGAGACGCTAGTTCACAATAAAGATATAGATGGTGCATGTAAAATTCTCAGGGGTTTGACGCCGAGGATGATTGTGTGCATACGCTGGGTAGATTGGAATGTCTGCCTTCAAAATCGACTGTCGTAAAACCGGCTGTGGAAAAATTAACTAAACTCGGGAGGTGGTTTTCTCCAGTTTTCTTCTCCCCTGGCCAAACGTCTAGGCAAATGCGAGTACTTTTAATAAAATCGAATGCAGCCGCGGATTATCACTGGTTGTGAGTAAATTCATATGGAGATGCTAAGCCCACATTAGTAAAAGAAAAATGTTCACAGGCCCATACCCACTGAAGTGAAGTCGTCTGGCGTAATATGGACTCATGCTCAAGGACTTAAATGACAATTTAGCAGCGAGGATGACCCGTGTATAGACGGTGCATTTTTTCCGTCAAAATATTAATTTTCTCAGCACAAGACTTTACCTTTCAAAATTTTATCAATTTGAGGATCACGCAAAATCCAGGATATTCGGTAAGTTTTCTTTCTTTCGTTCCCAAATACTTTGAGAAAAAATATATATTGGGACAGTTCCGTACCTATCAAGAAAATACCAAGTCGGATTTAACCAACGCTCTTAATTTAAATTTATTTTTTAATAACTCTGAGATGTTTTAAGCATTTAAAAATGAATTAGGCTTGACAATATTATTTCGACTAAAGTTTAAAAAATCAAGGAAATCTTCCAGAACGTAAATTGTGACTTTTTCCTAAATTTAAAATTGGATTTTTCATCACCGTCTAAACTTGATAACGTGCCTCTCGAACAAAAAAAATCCTTCCATATTTTCTTGAAGACTAGTAATCGTTTTCAATCAGACATTTCTTGTATCGATTCCGCTACTCAGTAGCTAGAATGAGAGTTCTTAATAGTTTTTTAAATTAAAAACTGGAATTTTTACATTCTCATAATAATGAAAAGGTATTAGTTTTTATGCGAGAACTGACTATCGTGAATTTCTTTTAAAAATTTAATTTTGCGTTCAAACTATGCAAGATACGAAAAAAGATGAATAGACAACAAATTGTGCACTCTAAAGAAAACTATAAATTTGTTTTCAATCATTTTTTTTGATAGGGTGCTCACTTTTTGTTTTCATCGTAAAAAATGACATTCAAGATGAATAAAATTAAATTTTTGTAAAAACGATTCAATGTTCGAAAAAAATAGTAGACAAAAGTTGTTCTCTCAAAAAAGAGCTATCATTTTTCTCTTAATCTTTTTTGATCGGATGCGTATTGTTTGTTCAAATCGTAAAAATTAAATTAAGAATAAACAAATTAAATTTATGGAAAAACGACACGAGATGAAATAAAATGTTTAATAACAAAATAGCACCTCGGTACGGGAAACGGGCTCTCGAATGCCTCCTCTTACGCCAACAACATCCTAAATGTCAGAGGACAGCTTTGTTCTACAATCCGCTGACGGACCTACCTCAACGAGGACCAACCTCCTACTTCCCCTGGCACCCGTGATTTTAACATCAAGGGTATCCGACTTTAACTTTTGTTTGAGGTTCTGTTAAATTTTAACCTCCGGCGTAGCTCGACCCCGCAGCCGGGATTATCAAAATCGTCTCGGGTCAAGCTCGCCCCTGCGGCTCCTTCTTCATGGTGGGCTTTCTCTTCGGTGTTGAGGTTGCCACTGCAGCAGTGTGGGTCCTCGGCTTCTTCGTGTGTCCTGGTGCTATTTGTCTCGAAGACGTTCCGAGTGGGTTCCCTCACTTTCTTCCCATAATGAAATATGGGAGTTTCCGCAGCATCTTCCTCCGTCTTTATCCCCTTGCTGGATATCGCACCGCATCATGCCTTCCTCTGTAACTTTGTCATTCTGTGGGCACTTTTTTCGCTCAAGGAATGTTCGAGGGAATCGAAATTCAGTGCCATTATATTCGCATTGTACTGGACCGTACCCAGAGCACGTTTCGCGTCTTCAATTCCGTCGCGGATCGGATTGAACATATTCTTTTTAGTTATACAATAGGCTTCCATTTTATCGATGATATCCTGCAGCTTATTCAGCAACTTCTTGTGTTCCTCCAGCTCCCTCTGGAAGTCGGCTTTATTATTCTTCGTCCATGACTTATCAAACCTCGACCTTTTTTCCTCCGTCAAGTCCAAACGGATCTCCTAACTCCTGACAGATGCTTTTGTTTTGATTATTTGTCCCTATCATGATCCCACGAGTAGCTAGGAAAGTATCGGCAAGCCCCCGCAGAGCTCCGCAAGCTGAGGTAAGATCTCAATACTCTAGGAAGCGACCTGCTATCCTAGACACACCGTATGCAACACCACACCCTGGTGCCATGCAGAGTTCGGCACGGTTGTTCACGCCTTTGCTTGGTGCTTTTTCTTTCGGGAGCATCCCTGGACCATTGTCTGCGACTGCTTATTAAGCCGTGTAACTGTACTCAGCAGAAACGCTAGATACATGGGTCCTCTATCCTCAACCCGGGGACGCAACCGGCAGCCTAGTCAAAGGCGCCGGGTAGTCAGAAGAGTATCACAGCGATCATGTAGTAGTCCCTTCAGCGGTCTGCATAGCAGTCGGCTATCTAACTCCCTGAATACTCAGTCCATAGCCCCTTGGGTCAATCGACGCGTCTCGTAAACGCGAACAATTGAGCGGTTGAGTTCAAGAACGATGTTCTTGTGTTCTTAGAAGTAATTTATTTCTCATTTGTTTTGTGGAAATATTCATCTGAACATCCTCTGTACGGAATTTAATAACAATTTTCACAAAAAAGCGTAACGTTAAACTTGAAAGGCTCGTAGAATAGGGTTTCTTGATCAAGACAAAAATTTTGTGTACAACTAAATTAATTAGTGATATCAAAATAATTTATTGTGATAATAAGTAAAAGAAACATTAGACATTGATTGGGCCAAATTGTCGCATCCTAAACGTTTTTGAGTGGATTATATTTTTCATGAACGATTTTAGAGATGAAAGTGTTATTAAATCTGATAATTGAAAATTAATAGAAAACGACAGACCTATTGAAAGTTTCTAGTGATTCGCGAATATACATATTAGACATAATATGTTTTCAAAAAGTGAGAGCAATTGTCATAATTAAAATTCTCAATTAGGTCATGTGGAATAGAGAAGATGTAAAAATCGAGCTCTTATAATAATTATGAACTACGAATGGTTATCTAATTTCGCAAATACTGATTGTGAGTCGACCTTAATTTTTATTGTAATGCTTTCACAAGATTCATGATGTAAAGTGTCGTCTGAGTAAATCTGATATTTGAAAGAGAAAATTCTGCTCGAGAGTATTCAATATTTGTTTTAAATGATTCTTCATGATGCAATATTTTTCTGTTCCAGTGTTGTAGTTTCATAGTATTAATCCAGAATTTCTTCAATAAATTGTCACTCCAAATGCAAGTTTTACTGAAATATAGCTTCCTTATACAAAAAATGATAAACTCCTTCCAACTCCTTCCGTCGTGTGCGAGAAAATTCGATTTTGAGCTGATATTATACGCGCATCAAATGTCGAAAAACTGGCATGACATTTGACGAGCCCTATATCGGATCGGTTTTTTCGATTCGATCGGCCGGCTATTGAATTTCGGAAATTTAAAATTGGAATGCAGGCTGCAGGTCTAGAAAGTCATAAGGACAATACAATATATCGCTTACAGCAGAATTAAAATTTAGCAGTTAATATTACGCGACATATATGGGTAATTGCTAAAAAGTTAACGATTTTAGAAAATGAGATTCTAGAGAAAAACAAATCACAAACCACTTTAAATATATATTTTTTTAATTAAGGTTTATCCGAGAGAGTATAAAAATATAAAGGTAAGTGATTCTTTGAGATTCAAACGAGTAAAAAATGATCCGACAGTGAAGTGGATTATCTACTCCAGGTACATGATGCCAAACCGCCGTCTTGCAGAATACGCTGAATTTCTGAAACTCTATTGGAGATATAGGCCTTCCATCAAAGAGGGCGTCCTCAAATCCAGTTCAGATTATTCTCAGAATCGGACCAAAGATGTATCAGTATAGAAGGAGAGAGACTCAAGACCCTTCAGACATGAGATACCAGTTTCACTAGCAAAACAGCGGCATACAATTCGAGCCTAGAAATTCAGGTCTCCTTCAGTCGAGCTACCTTTATCTTAGCCGTGACGAGATTCACGCGAGTTAGGTTAGAAGGTGGTGTGAAGCGAAGATACACCGCGGCTCCTATTACCTTCTCTGAGGCATCTCCGAATCTCGATCCTGGTTGAGTAGAAAAGAAGAAGCGTCCTCTCGATGTTCAGTGGGAACACGCTGTAGAACCCCCTGGAAGTACGCCATCACGATATCTCTTTTTGTAGAATCTTAGTAGCAAGGAGGTAGTTATCACCCCCATACTTCGCTAGCTGAAGTAGAGTATGCATCGCTATATACGGCATAGATGTAAAACCAAAAGTGACGGTTTTTTAATAATAAACTCGGAACTCTTAGTCGCGACTTTCTCTCCACAGAATTTTTTGAAAGGTCCTCTGGATGGATCCGAATCCGCCGAAACATCTTCTCGATGTTCGCGGTGAAGACGAGTGAATACATCCTCCATCGTAGCATGAAATCCGCCAATTCAGTCTGTAACTTGGGCCCTGAATGTAGAAGTTCATTCAAGGACACCACTTCATCTGTGCATTGAGAGACATTGAAAACAACTCGCAATTTAGTGCTCGAACTGTTTTCCTTCATCACCTAATGGTGTGATAGAAAGAGACCCTTGCTGGGTTGAAGATTCTATAGCTTGGAGACGAGTTTCATGCCTCACAACTCTGCGTACTCATTAATAACGCTGGAGTATATCAATATAATTCGGTGTCCCTTTGGAAACGTTTTTCCATATGGACGAGAGCCCGATAAGATGCCGCTCTTGAAAAGATTTGATTCGTAGAGTGATCCTTTAGGGGTATTCGAACGATGTGAAGACCATCGTGACTTCGTCGAAAAGTGGAGGTAAATAGCTGCTCACACTCCTCCTCAGCTAGAGTATGTTCAAAGACCTTCACAGGTACTCCTGGACGACGAATCTCCGCAACCAGTTAAGTAGTTCATAGTCTACTGTACTTTGCAATCCCACGAGAGACTACGCTGATGTAGTAAACTCCCTCGATAAGAGTGCCGTCAGAATTTAACCCAGCAAGTAAACTTCCGACTGTACAATCATTTATATGATTCCACACTTTTTTAAGGTGTCACTGAGCAAAGAGCGAAGTTCTGTTAAGCTATCTGGGCTCATTGATTTAAGAGAAAACAACTTCGCTAGAGAGCTGTTCACCAACAATCGAGTATTGACATACCGCTTCTCTAAGGTCTGCCAGACCCTTTCGAAATTATTGTCAGTAGTCGGGATGCTGGCGATCAATTGAGCGGGTTTACCAATCACACGCACTTTGAGGTGATTGCTGCTTGTCAACAGTAGGCAAGCCCATATCTCTCCGTACAATTGAGTCAAATATGTCACGAAATGTAGGCCACTCCGTATACACGCCCGAGAATTCGGGTTGTTCCAATCGAGGAAAGGATTTCCGTTTATTTGCAACCGTAGGTGTTATAACAGTCTCTTTTTTTGCAGCAAGGGCTTCAAACCTGTTCAAGTAATCCATCAAGTAGGACCTAGCACACAAGTATTTTTCCTCACAGATGGTGTAGTGATCCTCAAGAAAATAAGGCAGCTCCTTATTTAGCTTCCGTACTAAGATCAACTGATGGTTGTTCGGAGAATACTTGTCCCTATTTTTCTCTAAAATAGCTAACGTGCAAGAACTTGATTCTTAGTGATATTGTCCTTACCAAGTTTCCGAAGATTTTTGGGGGCGTTGCAAATCGTTTCAAAAATAGCTCCACGCATTTTGATGGTACTCTCTACCGTTTCCATCTTTAAAGAAAAAAGTACGAGTTGCTTACGTTAAAAAAATGAATAAAAAGTATCCAGTCTTTGGCTCTCTATACAAGTCGGAATTGACAGTTCGCGAGCACGTGTTAGCAGAAGGAAAACAGCTAAAGCGGTGAAGTAAACAAGAGGTAAGAGGCATACGAAAAACGGATCTCTTTTCCTGACGTAGCACTAATATCTAGGCTGCACCTGCTGTTTTGACAAATAAAGCGATTCGAACTGGAAAAAGCCAGTTCAACACCGAAAACGACGCTAAGATTAGAAATTTGGTCTTCTCGCATAACTGCACTTTTTCAATTTCGTATACACTTTTTTTTTCTCTTCACCTCACCATCGCGATCCGGCTTGAAGGACCATAATGTTTGAGATTCAAACTAGTAAAAAATGATGCGACCGTGAAGTTAGGCAGAATGCGTGAAACATAATGCTTACGTTAGTACATAAAAAATGAGTCGGACCATGCATTGAGCAGTGCGCACTACCCCCGCCCCACACACACTCACCCCTCCAGGTAATCGGTCCCCCGAAGGAGTGAGTGGACAGAATTATCAGGGCCATACGCAATCCGAGGTCACACGCGAACACAAGAGATAGATAAAAAACTATGGGGAAAAAATCTCCAACAGTGATTAGCAAATATATTTGTGATGTATATGAATTTAGGGTCAGGATGCAATAAGGAGCCAGTGCTAGATAACGCAAACATTTTGTGTCTAACTGTCTCGTAATATCGTAACTGAAGCCTGTAACTAAATAGAAATATCTACACAGTAGATCCATAGCATGCCCGGTGATGAGGAAGCTCTTGTCCTCTCTGGCAAGGAAGTGCCCGTATTGGCAACTATACCGCAACAAATCTAGGATAACCAGACCTAATTACAATCTCGTCGTGGGATTCTTGAGTAGGGTGGCTTCTCGTCCAGTGCCGTAGCGTCGAGGGTCCTGTTAAGGGATGTGAATAGACTTCATCCCTCATCAGGATACTGGTGCAGACTATTGGAGATAGCCAACGGAACAGCGCGAACTAGATTTAAATAGGAATCTCGATTCTTAAATAACAACGGGAACAAGCGAATCTCAGTTCTCTGGATACCTCAGAGTTCCAAAATCGCTCGTCGTCTTTCGGTGATTGGAGGTCGAAACAAGGTCATAAACAACAAAGAAAATTATGCAACGACGGATTAATCCCAAATTTTTAATGTTTATCTCAATTATGCCCTTGGAGTATCGTTTCATGCGACGCAGAGAACTAGATTTCGCTTAACGAGTAAAATAAAAGAACAATATTGGCAGCTAAAATTTTGTCTTGTTACAAATGCTAAAATTGAAAAAGGGAATTTTTCTAAACTTAATGCCAACGGCCATACCACGCTGAAAACCCAGTTCTCGTCAGATCACTGAAGTTAAGCAGCGTTGGACGCGGTTAGTACTTGGATGGGTGACCATTCAAGAATACTGACATGAGTGCTGTTGGCACATCGTGGGTGTGGTGAGCCCACACTTGTAGTTATTTATAACTACAAGAAAAACCTAGAAACACTACCCGAATCGGGTAGTGTCACGCCTACCCTGAAAGGGAAATGGTTTAATGGTATAATAAATCTTAAAAGTAAAAATCCTCCTCACTCAGCCAAATATTATTAAAACTGTTTGAAATTTTGTATACACACGCAGCGATGTCCACAAAATAGAGAAAATAATTAAATCCTTGCTAATACCTTGCCTAATATTAAACCAGTAACTAAGTTTTCCATTTACCTATTCAGCCGCATTACTAAGTATCTGATCCGCACACGATTTTCCTGCCATATATTCACATTGGACTTTCCAGACCTTTTCTTCTGTTTTATACGCATATGGAATGTCTATCAAATCATTCAGATCACAGAAATGATTTTTCAAATGCGTTATTTTGAGGCTTAAAAGACCATAACAGTAGGAGAAGATGTGTGTGATGTTTCCTCACGATAGCTGCTCACAGTCCGTGGCCCGTGAGCATTTCTGCCACTACCTTTATCTGGTTCCTTTCCAAGCTCCGAAGTTTTATCGACTTTCCTAAACATGTTTTTTAGGCTTGTCAAATTGGCGGCGATTGACGGAATTACAATAAACATTAAGTCCAATAATAACATAATGCATAGCGAGATAAAGTGTGATCGCAAAGTGAACTTTTAACCAGTGGATTCTATTGGCCGATTTTTGGGATTCACACCACGTGTTCGCGAAGCCAGTAAGACTCATACTCCTCATCTACCAGTGATCATTCTGAAATTCAACCATCTCAAAGTTGAGTGACATATAACAGCGGGAGCTTACATCAAAGATCGTGAAGTGCACACGATTCAGAAATTCTTTCCTGTTGTACCACCAAGATACAAGGTCGTTGAAGTACCGTCATACGTCATTTTCCTCCTAATCGCCGTGAAGACAATACGTCCAATTCAGCTCCCCATAGTTCATTAGGACGCAGATTATAATGCTTATAATGATTATAATATGCTTATAATGATTATAATGCGTATCGTGTACAATCGCAAGGGAGTCTTTATGAGAGAGCCAACATGCCAAACACGAGCCAATTCTCAACCAGCACGCAAGGCACTAACACCTTAGAACGTGCTCTTTCTGACACAGCTTTGTCTGAAGATCAAACTTCGTGGGAAAAAAACTCAAATTTCCATTAAATGTATTTATCATCCCCTTCCGTTGCAACAAAAATAAGAGAAATACTAAACATTCAAGTTCCAGTGTTCACTGGAATTTATGAGAATAATATTTGTGCCCAGCAAGTACTTTTTGTCATTGCCGTTTAGTAATATATTTTTAGATAAACTAACATAATTAGTGATGAACTTAAGGAGCATCATAACTTGAATTTAGAGTAACTGCATAAAATTAGATGATTGGTATCAAAGGCCTTCCAAAAGGTCTGCGATATATATTTCTTAGGGGTCAGAATTCTGACCAACAAAAGAAACCTCCGACAGAGACCTCGGAACACGACTCGGAGGAATCCACAGGCTACAAGATGGTGGCCCGAGACACCCAGCTTAGCTCCGACACCATGTGGCGTCCATTATCGCGTGCTTTCGCGATGACTCCTGGGGGAATGCTCGAGTCGGCCAAGCTATGGTCGTGCAGTACAAGTCGCACGTTCCTCACGTTACTACACGGCGTGGGGGTTTCGGACAGCCCACAAATGACTACCGAATTGTACACTAATTTATCCATGCACCCACGGCTTCATTCAGCCGTCCCGTGGGTGAGTCATGCCGAGACTGGAGAAACTACGTCAATTGGAAGAGAACGACGACGTACCTTGAAGCTACTGAGCGAGTTCCGCCTTATCTCCACGGTCCATCGTGGTTACCGTCGTCCACCTTCTTTTTCTTTTCTAGGCACTCTAAAGTCTCGCGACCTCCGGTCTTTGGATACCAACCAGGCTCGGTCAACTCATTGAGGGGTGCGATATTAGTTCTCTGGCCCATCGCAGATGGCGCTAACTTCCAACGCCAACGGGTGGGGCGATGTAAAAAGCGCGTGAGCGGCAAATTGCTTGTTGTGGCTGTGATTTTGTTGGTTATGTAGTTCTGTACTGCAGTCCTTCAAATAAAGGAAAAATTAAGTGAATGAGACCAACACATGTACGCGTCTGTAGTTCTCTGGCTTATCACAGATGGCGCGGAATATCGCCTTTTATTTCCCACAGAGTTGACCGAGCCTGATACCAACAGGCCAGAACCGTCGAGCCAAGAGTAAACAGTGACAGATTTTAGTCTGCTCCCTCTTCTTTCCGTTCCTTTCCACCTGACCCTTGAGATTTCAGTATCGCGCCCGCTCATTGGCGTGCTGTGACGGAAAAGGTCCAATGGGCTGCATCCGCCAATGTGCGTCTCCGTACTTGCGTCCGCCTTGTGATTGGGCCCGACCGTTGGCCTATAGAGATCCCCGTTGGTCGGTAGAGAATGGCCGCCCGTCAACGTGACGATCGGCCAATGCTGCCTCTCGTAGCCAGTAGTGGAAGCGCTGCGTCGTCTTGATTGGTCTAGCCACCTGACTGCTAGATTCCTATTGGTCGCTCGTCTGCAGCGTCTGATCCAGCCATTCGAACGTGGCCAGTAAAAGGTGGCCGCCTGCTCATCCCTGCCAATGCATGGTCGCCTAGCAACATCGCCACCGCATAGCTGCCTCGGGTCCTTGCCGACGCATGGTTGCCTAGCAACGTGGTGTTGCAGTGTCGATTGCGTTTGACACGGCAATCGGTCCGGTGCTGCCCCTCGCTGCTGGTCGCAGAATCAACCCTTGTGAGATCCTCTTCTGGTCATAGTTTCGGTGTGAACCAGCAGACCGTCGACTTTTGTTATCGTCTGCTTGTTTGTTAACGACCTGCCAGTTCCTGGTACGTCGCTTTCCGCAGTACGTCGCAGTGGCGGTTTTTCTGTTGCTCCCGATCGGCTAATAATGCTGGAGATGTGTGTTCATTGTCTTCCCCGTTGATCTACGCTGAATCTTCTCTCAAATTCTGCCTCGACACTGACTCACAATAATACAGTTCGTTGCCAATTTTTACTTCTTAAAGACACTAGTTCGGATTCCTCCCTGAACTTTAGGTGACTAATTATATAAAACAAATTATTTAATCTATTTCTTAACCTAGACTGGGAGTCCTGGCTTAACGGTAACTATGTTAAATCCATATGCGTGACATTTCGAGGTTAGGATTGGCTTCGGTGAGAACAAGGAAAGTTTATTTCACAGTCATGTAAGTTTATCTCTAAAAACACATAGATGATCCGTGGTCCGTCGAACCACATAAGAATTGAAATGAGAAATTTTGCCGCATTCAGCTTACACTTTAGACATTGCCTCGTCAGATTACCACCTTTTTCGCTTGTTACAAAACAGCTTAGCTGAGCACCAAATTAAAATTGAAGCTGAAGTGCGAAAAATGGTGGATGACTTTATAGCGTGAAAAGATCAAGCCTTCTTCCGCTATGGAACCCATAAATTGCCTGAGCGTTCGGAAACAGTAGTAGAAGTCAGTGGCCACTATATTAATTAATACTTGCATTTTGTTAGATTTTTATAAATAAAATAAAAGTTGTTAAAAACGCGTAGATGTTATTTGTACACCTAATAACTCTAAATCAAAAATAGTTATATTAATCCAGAAAACACGAATTTTGACGAAAATAGTTGAATGCTTCACAAAATAGTGTTAGCGATTAATTATTGGCATTTTGAATATAGTAAGAGCGATATTTGAAGAGCGGCGTGTGTGAGATTATTGCGCGTGCGCAGGGCGGACGGTATGAGAGACGAGCGGAAGACGAGAGCGATCGGCAGATAAAATCGATTCTGATTAATCCTGAAAGTCGCGAAGTTATTCCTATGTACTTTTCTTTATTGTGAACTTTTAAACTCATCGAATATTTCTTTGTTCAAATTGAACATCCGGTGTGCTTCCTAACTGACCTTTCCTTAGGAAGATAAGATCAGGCATACAAGGACGAGCATGCTTTATTGATCGGAAAAATTTATACGTTTACAATAGATTAAATCAAAAAATAGATAGACAGGCTGGGGCAGTGATGAATAATAAAAGCCTCGAGAACCATTATATGCTGATTTTTATTGTAATTACCAGTAACATAAAACATTTTGATTTGACTTTAGATCGCTAGCATCGTATTTTAGATTTACAGTTCCTTTTCAATTAATTGGGTAGCGGAGTGTAATTTACATTAAGAACTTCATAATTGGCCTTGATTGTTCGTCGGAAGCCCACTGGAATTACACCGATATCTTCTTTGTACAATTGGGTAACATTCGGATGGTACATGTTTATTTTCACACGCCTCTTACCGTGAATAGTACGTTGATATATTCCAACAAGTACATTTACAGACTCCAATATTGCAAAGACGTCACCATTGGATGTTGATAATACAATTTGTTCTTGAGATGGCACAGGCACATACCTATAAGTTTCTGTTTTCATTTGAAGCGATTTATCGGCAGGAAAAGTGTATTTCCGAAGTTCGAATACCTGGGTACGATTCCTGTAAGGAATAAGCCGAATAAATCTGAGTTGTTCAAGTCCACATCCATTTCCATCAGGAGAAGGAAGCTTCATAGTTGAAGCTATGGAACTGGATGGAGGAGAACGCCTCGTTGCAGGAGACCTGGACCTGGCACGAGGAGCAGTCTCGGCTTGAGGAGGAGACTCGGGAGGAGAACGATTCAGGTTAATCTCAGGTCTTTGATTTCTTTCAGAAGAAGAAGCAGAAGGACTGCTATGAGGCACAGCAGAAGCACGGTCGCCATCAGGTGAAAATTCGGGCTGTGAACTTAACACTGCAATAAGAAGGAGATTACATGTTTTTAGGTTTGGTAGGTTAGACAGTGGTCGGGTTAATATTCTTCGTTCTGTGAAGAGTTATGAAGACGCGGAGTTGATCAATTTTTTTATTTTTTTCAGCCCCGCATTATTGTGGATCATGTTTCCATACGTACTTATTATCTTAATAAAACGATGATTTTATAATTCAATTATTTCTAACAAGCTGTCTTGCGGCGGTCTTTCCCAGCATGTGGTGGTAAGAATGAAGACGTTTTTTTGAAATAGAAATATCTTAGGATGTAACAAGTTTATGTTTGGATTCTTTAGTATTTTTTAAATTCGTAAAGTTAACTTGGAAGATTTGCAGCAAGAAGTAAAAGGTCGTTTTTGCAGGAATAGTGATAGATGTGGTATAATCTGTTATCTTTTGACATTCGAGTAGATGCAAACTACGTTTGTCAAGTATTTTCTTGCTTGCATTTGCACCGACAATAAAGCGACTGGTTTTTGTATAAATTCAATATATTTTAGACTGGAGTTAAATTTATTTTTCAAAATTAATTGACGCAATACTGTTTTATCTACCAGAAGATCAATTTTTCATGCTGTAATTATTTCTATTAATGTTGCAGACGTTAAATTCGTCTAATAAAATATGTTCTTTATGCAAAGAAGATTAAAAATTCTATATTAATAGTAATGCTATTTGCATTTCTACCCTTAATTAAAGTGGACCAAAAAAAATATTTTTTCGAATAGTGAACTATAATTTATAATGGTTGCTGAGAGTTATATTTGCCCAACAGCAGTAATCCCTCTAAATTTTAGTTCGAGAGAATACTATCTTCTGTTTTGTGTAAAGATTTTAATAATTGAAAAAAAATTCTTTCGTTTAACATCGAAGAAAAAACCTATTTTCATTTTTAAATATTTCACATAGAAAGTAAATATACTGCGATTAATACCGAAACTAAAATTATGGATATCATATTTACCAGTAGGATGAGGGCAAATCGCTAAGATAAAGCTCAGAATACACATTAGGGTGCACATTTTTTTCATATAAAATAATCCACTTTTGAAGAATTTCGATAAGAGTTTAACTAATGAGCATTGTTGAAAATGTTTTAATCAATATAAGCATTATTGCTATCTTATTTGTCCTTCCAACTCATTGAGATTTATGATATTTTGTAGAATTTTGAGAGGCAAACATTGATTACTACGCAACATGATAACATTTTATATTTCGTTTCCATATGAAACCCAAACGAATTTAGGAAATTTATACAAATTCAAAGATTTTAAGATTAAAAGTCAAAATTGTTTACATCTACATTCCTACTCAAAATCCTATTTTCTTTTTCATCCCTCTTTATTCTTCACCTTTAATCATTTCTTTTGAATTCTTGGAATTCTTCGGAATGTTTTTAATTCTTTTGAATAATTTTGCATCCGTTGAATTCTTTTGAATTATTTGAATTCTCTCTTAGCCTTTTTATCCTCGTTTAATTTGGTAACTCCCATTGAATTATGTCCATTTCAATTATATCGAATATGTTAAACGTACTTGATTTATTGAAATTTGTTTGTCACATTTTTTATCTTTCCTAATTCTGCTTAATTTTTGAATACTTTGAATTAATGTCAATTAAAAAATTAAGGATGGCTTAAAATTAAAACTTTACATTAATTATTTTGAACTCTTTAGATCTCCTTGAATTTTGTTGAATTCTCTGAAATAATTTTGATTCTTTTTAATTCCTTTGAATTCTTAGTCAATTCTATACTGTTTTGAAATGTTTCATCTATTTGGAATTCATTTAATTATTTTTCATTCTTAGTATTATATCAATCATTTTGAATTCTTTAAAGTCTTTAAAGTTCTTTTGAATTAATTGAATCAAAAATAATTACAATGAATTTACAAAACATTCTTTCTCAAACTATCGTGTTATTTCCAGCATTTCTAAAATCATTCTAATAAATTGTTTACAGCAAGCTGTGTCAATTGAAGATAAAACACCTTTCCAAAATAATACTAGGTCAGCACACGTCGATGATTGAGTAAAATATTTTGCTCTAATTTTTGTAAATCGAGGGCACACGTTAAGAAAATGGTTAAGATCAACACTATCGATAAAACAAAATAGACATAAATCTGAAGTAAAAATTGTATGCCTTTTACCAAAATAAAGATGTGGACAGAGTAATTATTTGCGATTCTTAGTTGAGGTAAACCACTTTTAAAATTTAAGTCCATTCTTCAAGTAAGATAGGGCTGAGTTCCCTGATTTAAGGAAATATAAGGCCAGACCTGCAGGCTCCTAGAACGGGTCCTAGCTTCCAAATCTCTTCTAAGCGAGGCCCTCATGTAACCATCCATTATAAAGAAAAAAAAGAGCAAAAAAAAGCAAAACAGTATGGCGTATTCCATTTTTCATTTTGCCTTGGTGGCGGCGCTGAGGCGTTGGACCTTTTTCTTAATATTTTTATCCTAATTTTTTTTTCTATTTCTAGGATTTTTTACGCATATGTATAATTCAAAATAGTATATTACGACCCAAGGCCAGAAAGTTGGATTTCCGGGCATGTGTGATATGAAGGCCGAGGCGAAGCCGAGGCCTTATATCGAGCACGCGAGGGCATCCAATATTTCTGGCCATGTGTCGTATGCTATTTTTCTTCATCCCCAGCCGAAAGAACGTTTAATAATTAATGATAATTAATAAAATGCGTTGTCGGCTGCTAGCTCGGATGCTTTTTCTTTTGTGGCCTGCATCAGCACACGCGCCACCTCGCGTAGCGCCCCTGCTACTCTCGGTCATCTGGGTGGAGTGGATGCATAAGATTCGGTCGCCCGCCCGACTTTTGCAAAGCCGAGGCGAAGCCGAGGTTTTGTTGGTCGGGCGGGTATCAAAAACACATATTTTTTATTTTTTCGTAATACTTCTCGCAGAACCTTCAGACGAGGAGTCGAAGGTTTTTTTTCCATTCACCTGTCAAGATAAATATTTTTCAGAGGCTAAGTACACAATGACACATTACTGAACGTTGCTGCGTCAGGTTGCTACACCAGCGAGCCACAAAAATCTCGCAGCCAATCAGAGATCGTGTTTACTCTAGCAGGCAGCAAAAGCCACTATTCCCGGACATAAATGCGACCGGGAAGACGTACTTTCGGCTAGGGGATGAAGAAAAATAATTTTATTTCCTAAAATCAAATATTTTTCATTGTTTAAGAAAAAATTACTCTGTTCCGTTAAATTAAAAAAAGGTTGCGGCCATTCGCCCATCTCTTTAGAATGATTTGGAAGTGTTATGATTGAATATAATTAATAATGATCTAGATTCTTATCTGATATAATCAGAACGTGAGGATATAGAACGTTTAATTTTTGTTATCTGACAATTACAAAATTGTTTATCTTCTTTGTCGTCATGAAACAATTGAAGGAGAACATACAGCGATTGCTCAATTGAAAATGTATTTGGTCCTCATTACTTAATGTTTGGAGAAGTCGATTTACACAAGCAATTAAATTATTTTATAGATTCGAAAGATTTTTGCGCGTGTTGGTGGTCAAATTAAATCAAATCTTTAAATGAACCTACAAAGTATAAACTATAATATTAATCTTCTTGAATAAAAATTTCGTAAAGCTACTAATTTTTTTAATTATTGTATTTTACAATGTAATGTAAGTATAATTTTCTAAAGATTCTCGAGAAAATTCAAAAAAAATTTTTTTAAAGATTTCAGATATATTCAATCAAATCTTCAACAACATTTTCCACGAACAAAGATAAATTCTCAACGAAAAATGTAATGCACGATTGACGTTTCAACCAAAAATATTCTTATTTTGAACAAAAATAGTTGGAAACATCCAGAAATGACGAATTTTAGTTGAATCCTAAACCGAAAAAATTAATTTTCAGCCTGCTGCATTTTTAACGAAAGGAGATCAACTTGTTATTAAAAGAGACGAATTTTCTACGAAATAGTTACAATATTTCACCCAAAAATATTAATTTCTACCAAAAACAATCATTTCTAACCATAAAAGACGAATTTTTAACGACATAGTTACATTTTCAACCACAGGGATGAATCTTTAACTCGAGAACCATAACATGCCGACTTGTTAATGTAATTACCGGTTACAAAAAATACTTTCATCCGACTTTAGATCGCAAGCATTGCATTTTAGGTTTACATTTTTCAAATTAATGGTGCAGTGGAGTATAGTTTACATTATATACTCCATAGTTGAACATAATTCTTCATCGGACACCAACTGGAGTTCCATCAATTTCTTTTGGGTTCAATCGGATAACATTGCGGCTTTACACGTTTATTTTTTACACGCTTCGAACCGCGATTGAAGCAGTCATTTATTCCAGCAAGTACATTTGCAGAATCAAATATTTCAAACACGTCACCCACTGGATGCTGATAATACGATTGAGGGGTCTAGATACAAAAGAGGGTAACCAAAATTGTTCTTAAAATGCGTTTTTTACATTTTCTAATAAAAAAAGATGTCCTCAATACGTAGCCGTTTCACAAACATTAAATTTGTTTATAGTTTTTGAACAATTAATTAAAACATTCAAGCTCGGTTCTAACTGCGGAAGTCCCGAGGTATGAAAGGGGGTTCTGTACATTGGGTCTTACGTGAAATTAATGTTCGGCTGATAATATCTGAGGATACTGAAAGCAAGACTAAAAAAGACAGCTACTTGGCGGTTATCGGTAAAAAGTAGAGAGTTTAGCGGAGGTTTTCTACATAAGGTATTTCCCTTACGGTGAAAAATATTATATTCAAAAGCGAAAATATGTTCACGCGCGCTTCTTGTTTGGTTTCTTCATCAATTTTACTCAATTAAATTATCAACTTTAGAAATTCTACCAAAGAACATCATAATTGGTAGGGTTTTCCAAAAAGGATCGAGAAAAGTAGAAATCAGAATTGGCGTAGATATGCCACGATATGGCAAAATCGCAACATAACTCTAGTGCGCAACCACAAATGCTACAAAAGCCTACTCCTCAGCCAGAAGTGCAATATAACTCTAGTGCGAAACCAATGATGCCACATAAGCCTAACGCCAAGCTGAAAGTGCGACAAAACTCTATTTCGAGACCACCAGTGCCACATAAGTCTACAGCGCATCCGAAAGTGCAACATCAGTTTAGTGCGCATTCACAAATGCCACATAAGCCTACTGTGCATCCAGAAGTGCGACACGAATCTAGTGCGCAACTATAAATTTCAAGTCTACAGCATATACACGGATAGCACAAAAGTTTCCCTAAATATTCCTAGAACATTCCAATGGAAGGTTGGTAGAATTCCGAAAAATGTTGTAGGAAGGTTCCTGGAAGTAGGTAAATGTCCACGTATACAGGAAGGTTCCTAAGGGAAGTTCGAGGAATGTTCGAGAGGAATTAAATTAATTAAATTAATAGAATTTATATATTGCGGACATTTTTCACGAACATTCCCGGAACCTTCCGGGAACCTTCCTTTATATACGGACATTTAACTACTTCCGTGAACCTTCCTGGAATATTTTTCGGAATTCTCCCAAACTTCCATTGGAAAGTTCCAGGAATCTTCTGGGAAACTTTTGTGCTATCCGGAATTCATACATATACATATAAATACATACTACTAGAGACCCGGACAGAAATTGTCGGATCGGGTCTGCTAATGCAAACTGCTGGATCCGGACCCGAAAATATTGGTTCGGTCCCGGATCTTGCACATCTCTGTTGTTCCTCGGAAAAGATGTATTTGTTATACCTGGTGCACAGATTGGACGTTTCGAGAGTTTCGCGCTCGACTCCCGACAGACTCTTCCTGGACTCCCGAAAAATTTCCGTTCTTATGGTTTGATAGGAATTCATTGCTACTCATTGAATTAGTAAGTTATTACTACTAAGCAGATTAGTAAAATACCATTAATAATTCATTAAGTGACATAAATCTTACCATTTCATTTATTGTAAAGTGCTAAAACTACTAATTTAGCAGTCAGGCACAATGCTACTAATTACAGTCGTAAAATTTCTACTCATTCCGATTTACAGAGCGTTGTTTCATATTCAAAGGGTCTCGAAACGTGGAGATTTAAAGAAATCCGCGAAACTAGCTGGCGCACGTTCCCTACGTTCCTCACCCCTCCTTCTTCCATGGTTTTGTTGCAGGCTTCTCCATTATCTCTTTGCTTCTTTAGTCTTCGGCTTCTTCGTCATCGGCTTGGATCCTGTAATCTCCGGACGGCTCACGGTAGGCCATCTCGTCCTCTTCAGGATGACTGTTGCTGAAGTTGCCTTGTCATTAATTACCGTCAAAGTGTCCCCTTGTTGGCCACCTGCGAAGCCCTACCGGCAGACATTTTGATTCCGTTAGCTGCTCATTTGTCCATTTTTGTTTATCTAGCATCTCCAGCGCTTTTTTTAGTCCATGTCTGATTCTCATGATCGATTAAGTCAAGCTTGTATTACTTTGCTCCAGACTTTAACAGCGCGCTCTGTCTCTCTTTGTTTATTTTCCCTCTCTTCTTTGGTCTTTGAGACTTGCAATTCACCACAAAATACCACCTCGAAAAAACTGCGATTCAATTGTTCATTCTCCATTTTGTTTTCACAAGTAACTAGGGAAAAGTGCGAACGGCACCCGCAGAGGCCCAAATGCGGAGTAAGGTCTCAGTACTCTAGAAGGCGACCTGATATCCTAAAGACACATTACAGAACACCACTCCGTGGTGCCACGCAGCCTACAGCACGATTGTTCACGCCCTGGCTTGGGGTTTTTCCTTCAGCATCATCTCTGGACTATTTTCCGCGACTGCCTACTTATTCATATAACCGTATTTGGCAGATACCCTGAGTATAGAGTCTCTCTATCTGCTATTCAACGATCTGCCTGGTAGCCTGGTCAAGGGCTCCGCAAGGTGATGGTAGTGGAGGTGATGATAGTGGAGGAATTGGTATTACCTCTTATAGTATGTAGACCTTACCCCCGCATGCAGGAGTCTGCCGGGGCGAAACGTGAATTTCCCCAGCTATGCGTAGGATCAACTATGGGGAACGTACAAGTAGATGAAAACATGTGTAAGGAGATATTTAGAGGTGAAATATAGATCATAAAGGAACTAGATAGGAGCCACAAGTCGCAGTAGCGAGTTCACAGGGAGGAATTCAAGCCTGCCAGCACCCCAGCTGACACAGAGTGAACGGGGCATAGTGCCTCACACCCTACACCCTGCAATGCGAGCGACGCAACACTGGCACGAGCCAGCGTAAGCGTCAACAGATTAGATAAGGGATCGTCCATATATTACGTAAGATGTTTTTCTTTTGTTTAAATAAAGACGAGAATAAAATTTCTGTGAAGTTGAGAAGGGCACAATGATATAAACAAAAGAAAAACATCTTACGTAATATATGGACGATCCCTAAGCAGGATAGTCAAAATAAAGATAGAGTAGACCAGAAAACAAACAAGGATAGGCATAAAATAGAGAGCGAAAATAAAATAAATACGAATTCATATACGAAAAATTAAGATAGAAAATCAGAAATAGATTTTAAAGGCCCATTGGAATTTAATAAAAGAGAAAAGGGATTTCAAGTTGACCACAGTTATCGATAAAACTGAAGAAAAAAATGATTCGATAATAGAAAAATGATTCGCAATTAGAAAAAGTAATTGGTATAATTTTAAAAATAATGCAGTAATAAATAATAATATTGCACGTGTAAAAATAAAAAGGAAGAAAAATTTAGAATTTTTCGAGGAAATTTCTGAAGGAATAATAGAATTTAACGAAGCACGACAAGTGCAATTAGAAAACTTGAATTAAAGAAAAGTAATAGATCTGGGACCAGAATTAAAACCGACACACTTAACTAGCCATATAATAGATGTCCAGAGACATGAGCCGATTAAACAAAGATGTTATTATGTATCACCAAAAATAAGAGAAATCATGTATGAGGAAGTAGATAGACTTTTACAGGAGAAAATTATAGAACCATCTAATAGCGATTGGTCGAATCCTATAGAAATGATAAAAAAACCTAATGGGAAATATAGATTTGTTTGGATTTTAGGAAAGTTAATAAAATAACAAAGAAAGATATAAATCCAATACCTATAATATCTGAAATATTGGATACATTAAGATCAGCAAAATACATGCCGATAATAGATCTTCGTTCAGCATATCACCTGATACCGATGGATACGATACGAGGAATCTAAACCGATAACAGCATGTATAGTCCCAGGCAAAGGAATGTATCAGTTTAAGAGAATTCCATTTGCATTAACAAATGCTCCTGCTACATTCCAGCGCCTTATGGACAGAATAATAATACCAGAATTAAAACCGCATATATTTTGTTACCTTGATGATATAATTATAGTTTCAAAAAATTTCGAAGAACATTCAAAATATTTGGAAATTGTTTTAGATAAAATTAAAAATGCAGGTTTAACAATAGGTTTGGACAAATTTGAATTTGGTTGTTCCGAAATAAAGTAATTAGGATTTAAAGTTAATGAAAAACGCTTAAAAGTAGATGAGGATAAAATTGAACCTGTTTTAAATTTCCCAAGACCAAAAGCGTTTAAACAAATTCAGAGATTAATAGGAATGGCTTCATGGCATAGGAAATTTATTTCGAAAGCAGAAATAATAGAACCTCTGCAAAATCTATTAAAAAGGGAAGTAAAGTGGGAATGGACTGAAAAACAGGAACAAGCATTTACGACTATTAAACACCTACTAACAACAGCACCAATTCTTGCCTGCCCGGATTTTGGAAGTCAATTCCAACTTGAAACCGATGCTAGCGATACAGGATTAGGAGCCGTATTAATGCAAAAAATAAATGGTGAAAATTTGGAATAGCATTTGCAAGTAGAGGTCTTAATGGTGCATAACGTAAATACTCTGCCTCGGAAAGAGTGTTTAGCAGTATTCTGGGCAATAAGGAAATTTAGACCGTATTCAGAGGGTTATTCTTTTAAATTTATTACAGATCACATTGCCTTGAAATGACTTCATAACCTAAAAAATTCAACAGGTAGATTAGCACGATGGGCTTTAGAATTATTAGAGTACGATTATGAAATAATATACAGAAAGGGAAGTTTAAACCATGTCCCAGATGCGTTATCAAGATCCGAGGAAAATGAAGTAAAAGTTTCAAGTATCTTAGCCAGTATAGTAGAAACCGACCCTTTAAAATCAAACTTAAATTTAGATGGCAACCCATGGAAAGTAAAAATACCGAAAGAGTTTAGAGAACAGGTTTTAATTGAAAATCACGATAATAAACAAGCAGTTCACTTAGGTATGCAAAAAACCTACGCAAAAATTTCTGAAAATTATCTTTGGCCTGGAATGTATTCTGAAACATTAAAATACGTGACAGAATGCGAAATTTGCCAGATAATAAAACCTAAAGTAAAGAATAATCAAATAGGTTCAATGGGAAAGAGGATAATTGAAGAACCATGGACAGTCGTAGCTGTCAAAATCAAGAAATCAATACATTATAGTATTTTTTGATATATTTACAAAATGGGTAGAAATAATTCCAGTTAAAAATAAATTAGCATCGACAATTGAAAAAAAATTCCATAAGCGTATAATTTCAAAATGTGGAACACCTAGAATTTTGATCACGGATATCGGAAAGGAATACATAAATAAATCAATAATTAATTTAACTAAAACGTTTGGTATTAGCCAATCAAGAACTCCTAAATACCATGTACAAACAAATCCAACTGAAACATGTAACAGATCAATTAAGATGGCAATAAAAGCGTACTTCGAGAAAGATCATAAATTATGGGATGAAAATTTAGATGATTAACAATTTGCGTTAAATACGAGTAACCATTCTTCAACAGGTTTCACAACAGCTTTTTTAAATTTAGGTAGACAACTCCAACCAATTCAAGCGTTGCATAATGATTTGGATGGTAAAAGCGATATTGAATTCCAAAAGTCTGAAAAATGGGCAGATAGGATGCGAAAATTAAAAATCTTTAGAGAAGAAGTAGTTAAAAATGTAAATACCGCAAATGAAACGCAATCTAGATATTACAATCTCAGACGTAGGCCAATAAGTTTTGAAATTGGCGCGTGAGTTCTAAAAAGTAATAAAATATTATCAAATAAAGGAGAAGGAATAGCTAAAAATTTTAAATCCTTAGGCAGGCAAATTTATTTCCCCACAATAAGGAGTATTTCATTTCACGCGTTTCATATTGCTTAAAAAAAGAACTGTGTTACGATAAATTAAAAAAGGTGACGGCTATTTGTCCATATTTTCAAGATAATTTCGAAATGTAATGATTCAATATAATTATTAATGATATAGTATCATATCGGATACAATAAAAGCGTGATGATGTGGAAAATTTGCATTTTTGTCGCATGATAATTGCGGAACATTTTGTCTCCTTTGACGCTGGGAACAAGTGAAGGAAAATAAATAGAGATTCATGATCTGGATTTTTTTTTTCATTATTACTCCATATTGGGAGAAGTCGACTTACACAGGCAATTAAATCATTTAATCGATTGGAAAGACTTCTACGCGTGTTGGTAGTCAAATTGAATTTAGACACGTCATCGATTTTGGGCTTATAAAGGAAAATTTTCTGATTTTCCAAGGCAATCTTACAAACTACGACTAATGGGTTAATCATTTCATGACGAAAATGTAATGTAGGAATTGATTTATTATTATTATTATAATTATTTGTATACAGTAGGGCAGATCAATAACTGCCTATAGCTCTGCGGTAAAACATATTGTACTATACCCTGGAAGTTAACCATCTACCATATGGTCAGTCTTTACCATTAAGGCATCCACTGATTTGCAGGAGATTTCACGAAAATCTTCTGGTTAGAGAAAATAATCCCCCAGGCACTCGTTTTTGAGGCACGCCAGTGCATCACATTTACAAAGTATGTGATAAGCTGCCCCACAGGGAAATCACACCTTCTATAACGAGGGTTGTCTACAATCCTCAAGTTGGTCAACTGTTTTCTCAGTCGATAGTGTCCAGTAAGCATCCCTTCTATGACATGAATCTGCCTTCTTCCCATGCACAAGAGTTTGTTAGTCCCCTCAGTACATGTACCAGTAACAACTTCCCAGAATATCCTAGTTCGCGGGTAACACTCTTTGGACCCGCGAACAACCTACGAAGCTCTTTAATTCTTACTTGTTACAGGCGGCAGATAGGGTTATTCCTATCCGAACCTCGATGGGACCGGCCCTGTTACGGCTGGCAGATCGACCAGCTCACTACTTAACACGAGAGGGGAAGCGAGCATTTCGGAGCAAGAGAGAGATCACTGGAATTTATTATAAATAATATTTATGTCGAGCAAGTAATTTTTCTCACGTGGGCGAGGCAGTGCCGAGACTGGAGATACTACGTCAATTGGAAGAGAAAGACCACGTACCTTGAAGCCACTGAGCGAGTTCCGCCTTATCTCCACGGTCCAACGTGGTTACCGTCGTTCACGTTCTTTTCCTCTTCTAGGGACTCTCAAATCTCGCGTCATCCGGTCTCTGGATATAACCACGCCAGCACCGTCGAGCCAAGAGCACACAGTGCCAGTTTTAGTCAGATCGTTCTTTTTACGTTCCTTTTCACCGGATCCTTGAGATACTGCGTGCCCGCTGATTTTCGTGATGTAACGGAATAGGTCCAGGGGGCTGCATCCTCCAATGTGCGTCTGCGTACTTGCGTCCGTCCTGTTGCCTCGTGTTGATTGGTCTGGCCATCTGACTGCTAGACTCCTATTGGCCGCTCGACTGCAGGATCTAGTTCAGCCATTCAAACGTGGCCAGTATAACGTGGCCGCCTGCTCATTCCTGTCAATACATGGTCGCCTAGAAACATCGCCACCACATGGTCGCCTCGGGTCCTTGCCGGCGCATGGTTGCTTAGTAACGTGGTGTTGCAGTGTCGATTGCGTTTGACACGGCAATCGGTCCGATGCTGCCTCTCGCCGCTGGTCGTAGAATCAACCCTTGTTAGTTCCCCTTCTGGTCATGGTTTCGGTGTGAAATAGCCGACCGTCGACTTTCGGTATCGTCTGTTTGTTTTTTGAAGACCTATCAGTTCCTGGTACGTCGATTTCCAGTGACGGTTTTTCTGTTGCTCCCGATCGGCTAAGAATGCTGGAGATCCCTGAACTTTAGTTGACTAATTATATAAAACAAAATATTTAATCTATTTCTTAACCTAGGCTGGGAGTCCTGGCTTGACGGTTACTGTGTTCAATCCATATGCGTGACGTTTTGAGGTTAGGCTTGGATTCGGTGAGATCAAGGAAAGTTTATTTCACAGTCACGTGATTTTATTTCTAAAACCACGTTACAGCGTCTATAGACGTCCGCTGCTGCAATCTTCCTTGCGAAAACGTACAACGGCGAGATGTCCAGAATGACATCAAGAGCTGCTATCGGTATTGTTTTCATAGAACTAATGATATCCAAGCAGAAAATCCTCTGAGGGCTTTCCAGTTGTTTAATAGTACTGATTATTTCAGTCCTTGGCGACGAAATCGGTGATGCATATGCAATTCTGAATCTAATTATCATTGTTTATAACCAATAAGTAATCCTGTGTCTTAAGATCCAGGTTTTTCCTATTGCGCGTCACAGGTCCAGAAATCCATCTTAGCTCTCTTTACCATTGCGTTAAAACGGATTGTTGAGGTTAATTTAGGATGAAACATTACTCCTAAATACTTCGCTGATTTTGAAAATTTTACTTCCCTACCGTAAAACGCATGAGTTCAGCCTTGTCCGGGTTGACGGACAAACAACTGTCCTTGAACCATTGCTCTAGTATCTTGTGCGCTGACAGAGAGAGCGTCTACGTTAGATCTCCCTTTTTGAGAGGTCAAACTGATCATTCTATAGGATTTCACCTGATAGATGGCATCCGTGCACGGCTTTGGAATAAGGGTTGCCTTAACCTTATTCCATGCTACTGGTGTGTATTCTATTGCTAAGTATGCCTGAAAGATGCTGTACAATGGAACCACCAAGGATTGAAATCTTTCTTGAATTAATGCAAGGTTTATTTTATCACCACCAGCTTTCTGGTCTTGGGAGGTCTTTGCTGCCGATCACCATGATCTTAGCTTCCACCATTGATTTTTTTTCTCTAATGCTGCTTTAGTTGCCTTGGCCTGTTCGTCATCGAGTTTGGTTACTGGGAACCCCTCGGCGACTATGGCCACTTTGAGGTGACTTTGAAGAGCCTGGCTATAAGAGACTTTTGGATCTATCAGCCGCATCTTCTTCTTTTCCCTGATTTCATTCGGCGAGCTGCTATCCGAATGACGCCTTTTTGGAATCTTTATCTGGCTAGTTGTTGCGTCCGATTGATTTAACAACTTGCGTCTCAACCTCTTGCTAGCAGCTCCCGACAATATAGCTAGTCCAATTATAGATTTGGAAGTATGTTCTAAGGTTTCATCAGTAATTTCCATCTTCACAGTGGAAAATGCTTTTTCCAGAGGGGTCTTTGTCGACTCCCCCTGGTTGTTTTTACTTATTTTATTTTTATTTTTGAAATAAATCATTTTGTTTCCACGAGTAGTTAGGGAAATGAAAGTTCCGCGCCTCCAGAGCCCCGCATGCAAGGTTAAGACTGATTACTCGGGTAGGCCACCACACGAAGGGAAGTTTCTTAAACGCAATGCGGGCCTGATTCCAAATTGAAGTCGTTCGAGGAGGCACTCGACTCAAGGATCCAGCAAATCGATGTTAGCTGGCTCTTTCACCTTGCTACCATACCACAATCGTACATACTAGGAGACAACGTTTATAGGGATCCTTTCATCTCACCCAGGAGAGCCCGTCTATAGGGATCTTTTCATCTCACCTAGGAGAGCCCGTTTATAGGGATCCTTCCATACATATCCATACACATGTAGGCCAAGGTCCGTCAGATATATGAAATCAAATGTTTAACAAAATTTTCCACCGAAGAAGATAAATTGTCAACAAAAAATGTCATGCATAATTGATATTTCAAACAAAAAATATTGCTACTAATATTCTACTATAATAGCTACTAATATTGTGTCAATTTTTAATCCGAAAATATGAATCTTCTGCCAAGAACAATAATTTATAACCATAAAAGACGAAATTTTAACGTAATAGTTACACTTTCAACCATGGAGATGAATGTTTGACTAAAGTGATAAAACTTTAATACAAAAAAGAATTTTTAACAAAGTAGTTAACCTTTCTATTAAATAGTTGAATTTTCAGTAAAACTGATGAATTCTCAAATAAAAACGGGACAGTTCATATTTTAACTAAAAAATATTTTTATTCTAAATCAAAAACAGTTATATTAATCGAGAAAAGACGAATTTTGACGAAAACAGTTGACTGCTTCACAAAATAGATTAAATACAAAAAAATAAAAAGACAGGCTGGGGCATTGATGAATAAAAAAAGCCTTGAGAACCATTATATGCTGATTTTTTATTGTAATTACCAGCAACATAAAACATGTTTATTTGACTTTAGATCGCAAGCATCTATTTTAGGTTTACAGTTTCTTTTCAATTAATGGGGTAGCGGAGTATAATTGACATTAAGTACTTTATAATTGGCCACGATCGTTCGTCGGAAGCCCACTGGAATTCCCTCGATATCTTCTTTGTACAATAGGGTAACATTCGGAGAGTGCATGTTTATTTTCACACGTTTCATGCCGCGCACAGTACTTTTATATATTCCACCAAGTAAACTTACAGACAGCAATATTGCAAAGACGTCACCATTCGATGTTGATAATACTATTTGTTCTTGAGATGGCACAGGCACATGCCTGTTACTTCCTGTTCGCATTTGAAGTGATTTATGGGCAGGAAAAGTGTAACTTCGAAGTTCAAATATCTGGTTTGGATTACTATAAGGAATAAGGCGAATAAATCTGAGTTGTTCAAGTCCACATCCATGCCCGTCAGGAGAAGGAAGTCTTATAGTTGAAGCTATGGAACTGGATGGAGGAAAACGTCCGCTGGCAGGAGACCTGGACCTGACACGAGGAGCAGTCTCGGCTTGAGGAGGAGACTCGGGAGGAAAACGATTCAGGTCAATCTCAGGTCGTTTATTTCTTTCAGAAGAAGAAGCAGAAGCACTAATATGAGGCACAACAGGCCATAGCACTGCAATAAGAAGGAGATTACATTTTTTTTTAGGCTTGTTAGGTTTTTCAGCCCCGCATTATTGTAGATCATATTTCTATATGTACTTATTATCTTAATAAAACAATGATTTAATAATATAATTATTTCTAACAAGCTGTCTTGTGGCGGTCTTGCCCAGCATGCGGTGGTAAGATTGAAGATGTTTTTTTGAAATAGAAATATCTTAGGATGTAAAAATTTTATGTTTGGATTCTTTGGTAATTTATAAATTCGTAAAGTTACTTTGGAAGATTTTGTAACAAGAAATAAAAGCTCGTTTTAATTAACGGATTCTGTTTTATCTACTAGAAGATCAATTTTTCATGCTGCCATTATTTCAATTAATGTTGCAGATGTTAAATTCGTCTGATAAAATATGTTATTTTATGCAAAGAAGATTAAAAATTCTGAATGAATAGAAATGCTATTTGCATTTCTACCCTTCATTAGAGTAGACCAAAAAAAAAAAAACATTTTCGAGTAGCCCAGCAGCAGTAATCCCTCTAAAAATTTAGTTCGATCGTATACTATCTTCTGTTCTGTGTAAAGATTTTAATAATTTAAAAAAAATTCTACCGGCCGAAAAATGATAGTCAATTATTTGTAGGTACAGTTTAACATCGAAGAAAAAAGCTATTTTTATTTGAACAATTTCGAATAGGAAGTAAATAGACTGCGATTAAAACCGAAATTAAAATTATGGATATCATATTTACCAAAAAGATGAGGGAAAATCGCTAAGATAAAGCTCAGAATAAACATTAGGGACCACATTTTTGTAAAATAAAATAATCCACTTTTGAAGAATTTCGATAAGAGTGCAACTAATGAGCATGGTTGAAAATTTTTTAATTCATATAAGCATTGTCGTTATCTGATTTGTCCTTCTAACTCATTGAAATTTATGACAATTTGCAGAATTTTGCGGGGCAAACATTAATTATTGCGCAATAGAAAAATTATTATTACTTGAAAAACATGATAACATTTTATATTTCGTTTCAATATAGAACCCAAAAGAATTAGAGAATTGATACAAATTCAAAGATTTTATTTTGAATTCAAATTATTTCAAAGAATTTAAAAAATTGAAGAAATGAGCTCGAAGAATATAATGGAAGTCAAAAAATCAAAAGTCAAAATTGTTTACATCTACATTCCTACTCAAATCCGATTTTCTTTTTCATTCCGTTTTATCCTTCACCTTTAATTATTTCTTTTGAATTCTTGGAATTCTTCGGAATTATTTCCATTTCAATTATTTCGAATGTGTTAAAGGTACTTGATTTATTGAAATTTGTTTGAAACATTTTTGATCTTTCATAATTCTGTTCAATTTTGCAAATACTTTGAATTTATTTGAATTAAAAAATTAAGGACAAGTTAAAATTAAAACTTTAAACGAATGATTTTGATCTCCTGACATCTCTTTGAATTTTGTTGACTTCTCTAAAATCATTTCGATTCATTTAATTGCTTTGAATTTTTAGTCAATTCTATACTGTTTTGAAATGTTTTAACTATTTTGACTATTCTAAATGTATTTGATTTATTAAAATTGTTTGACTCATTCTTAATATATTTTAATTCTCTTCAGTTCGATGAATACTTCGCATTTTTTAAATTAAAAAATTCGGGATTGCCTAAAATTGAGATATCAAAAGAATTCTTTTGATGTCTTTAAAACACTTTTAAATTCTTTTTAAATTCTTGATTCCCGATTTTGCGCTCTTCGAATATAGAGTACCGGATTTATTTGCTACTCGAATTCGGAGTTCTAGATTATTCTGCCACTCGAATAATAGATATCCGATTTTTTGCTCGTCGAAATTAAAGTATTGGATTTCTTGCTACTTTAAAACAGTTGTGTTTTTTCAACAACCCTAAAAAACCACCACTAGCACTTTTCACGAAACAGTTGCGAAGATTTTCCATGTGAAAAAGCCAATACATTTTTTGATTAAAAATATTCACAAAATTCGCATTGAGAAAATTCCAGATTATATTTTCCGTCCCACATTAATAATAAACAATACCCAAAATTCGCCCCTAGTACTTTTAACGGAACTGGTCCGAAGATCTTCCATGTAAAACAGCCAATAATTTAATTGAAAATATTGACAAAATTCACGTTATAAAAGCTCCAGGTTATGTTTCAAACCCCATAATAATAATGAGCAGTACCAAAAATCCACCCCTAGATCTTTTAACAAAGCAGGTCCGAAGATTCTCCATGTGAAAGAGCTAATAAATTTTTTAATTGAAAATAATCTAAAGTGATAAGTACTATGGACGGATTTTTGGGGTTGATTCATATTATTATGAGATTGAGAACATAACCTAGAGTTTTCTGAATGTGAATTTTGTAACTATTTTTAATTTAAAAATTTGTTGGATGTTTTTTTACATGAACAATCTTTGGACCTATTTCCACGGAGTAATAATAAGGAGGCCGATCTCCATACATGCGTTTTGACTACGGGAACATCACCTTTATTGCCAACATCAGGCGTGTACTGCCAGCCCTCTAAACGAGTGACGCATGCGCACTGCGCTCCACTATCCCTTTTTCTCGTGGGAGAAAAAAAGATAGTTCGACTGCATGCTCACGGCTGAACCCGGCAATAAAGGTTCAGTTACCGCAGTCAACACTCGAGGTGGTTTCTACAGAATGATCAGTCTCCTTATTATAACTCCGTGCCTATTTCATAAAATGTTCTAGGATTGGATTTTTTTTAAATATTACTTTGGGACCTAGAACATAATCTGGATTTTCTGAATGTGAATTTTCTAAATATTTTCGATTTGAAAATTTATTGGCTGTTTTACATGGTGAATGTTGTTCAATATTATTATGCAGTTGCCAACATAACCTGGAGTTTTCTGAAGGTGAATTTTGTGGCTATTTTCAAGTTAAAAATTTATTTGCTGTTTTACCTGAAATAACTTCAAACCTATTTCGTAAACTGTACTACGTGTGGATTTTCGGCTTTTAAAAAATATTATTATGGGACTGTGAACGTAATCTCTATTATTCGAGTGGCAGAATAATCTTGAACATGAAATGCAAGCAGCAAAAAAATCCGGTACTTTATTTTCGAGGAGCAAAAAAAATGGGAATCTATTATTCGTGTAGTAGATGAAGCTAGACCTTTGAATTCGAGTAGCAAGCAAATCGAACTTCAATTTCAAGAAGCAAGAAATCCGGAATCTATTATTTAAGTAGCAGAATAATTTAGAACTTCGAATTCGAATAGCAAAAACATCCAGTACTTTATTTTCGAGGAGAAAAAAAAATCAGAAATCTGTTATGCGTGTAGTAGATTAATCTACAAATTCGAATTCGAGTAGCAAAAAAATCCGGTATTTTAATTTCGAGGAGCAAAAAAATCGGGAATTTATTATTCGAGTAGCAGAATAATCTTCAACTTGAAATGCGAGCAGCAAAAAAATCCGTTACTTTATTTTCGAGAAGCAAAAAAATTGGGAATCTACTATTCGTGTAGTAGATGAAGCTAGAACTTCGAATTCGAGTAGCAAGAAAATCCAGTACTTCAATTTCAAGAAGCAAAAAATCGGAAATCCATTACTCGAGTAGCTAAATGATCTGGAACTCGGAGTTTAAATTCCCTTTCAACACTAATATAATGGTAAACGATAGTTTTATCATTTGAATCAATATTTCCAGCTAAATTTAGTATATAACAAATTCTTACCTGTAATGATGTACACGCTGGCGATGAAAAGTATTGTCTAGGGCACTTCAACTTCTGCAGATTTTACAGTTATTTTTTAATTAAATTAAATTCAACTAATATGTTGATTAATACTTGCGGGATAAATTATAGTTTGTTTTAGAACACTTCTGATCACGAGGGGTAGGTATATATGCCTTAGGGGTAGATTTTTGGAACACGTATTATACGTCATTATAGAGCAGAAAAAGAGAAAAAAAATCGGCCCTAATCGTTCATCTCATTAAAATAATTTTTAGTGAGTTTTCATATGTGGCGGCGCTGAGAAAAAAAAGCAAAAGAATATGGCGTATTCCATTTTTCATTTTGCCTTGGTGGCGGCGCTGAGTCGTTGGACCTTTTTCTTGATACTTTTTTCCTGATTTTTTTTCTATTTCTAGGATTTTCATGTATAATTCAAAAAGTAATTTTAATTCTTAAAATAAAATATTTTTCATTGTTTAAAAAAAATTGCTCTGTTCCGATAAATTAAAAAAAGGTTACGGCCATTCGCCCATCTCTTTAGGATGATTTGGAAGTGTATAGATTAAATATAATTAATAATGATCTAGATTCTTATCTGATACAATTAAAACGCGACGATATAGAAATTTTAATTTTTATTATCTGACAATTACGCAATTGTTTATCTTCTTTGACGTCATGAAACAATTAAAGGAGAACATAAAGAGATTCCTAAATTGAAAATGTATTTGCTCATCATTACTTAACATTTGGAGAAGTCGATTTACACAAGCAATTAAATTATTTTATTGATTCGAAAGGGGCAATTTAAATATTTTCTTATAGATCTTACAAAGTATAACTAATAGATTTTTCATTTAATGAAGCTCATATCATGTAGGAATCCATTAAATCGGTAAAATAAATCTTTATATGAACCTACAAAGTATAAACTGTAATATTAATCTTCTTGAATCTCAACGAAAACTGTAATACACGTTTGACGCTTCAACCAAACATGTTCTCATTTTGAACAAAAGCAGTTGGACACATCCAAAAAAAGACGAATTTTCAACGAAATAGTTGTATCCTGAACCGCAAAAATTGATTTTCAATCTGCTGCATTTTTAAAAAAAGGAGATCAACTTTTTATTAAACGAGACGAATTTCCTACAAAATAGTTACATTTCTTTATCCAAAAATATGAATTTCTTCCAAAAACAATAATTTCTAACCATAAAAGACGAATTTTTAACAAAATAGTTAATTTTCAACCACAGAGATGAATCTTTAACTCCAGAACCATAACATGCCGACTTCTTAATGTAATTACCGGTTACATAAAATATTTTCATCCGACTTTAGATCGCAAGCATTGTATTTTAGGTTTACATTTTTAAAATTAATGGTGTATTGAAGTGTAGTTTACATTATATACTCCATAGTTGAACATAATTCTTCGTCGGATAACCAGTGCATTTCTATCAATTTCTTTTGGGTTCAATCGGATAACACTGCAGCTTTCCACGTTTATTTCCAGACGCTTCAAACTGCGATTGAAACAATCATATATTCCATCAAGTTCATTTGCAGAATCCAATATTTCAAACACGTCACCACTGGATGCTGATAATACGATTGAGGGGTCTAGATACAAAAGGGGGTGACCAAAATACATAGCCATTTCACAAACATTATATTTGTTCATAGTTTTTGAACAATCAATTAACAAATTCAAGCTCGGTTCTAACTGCGGTGGTACCAAGGTACGAAAGGGAGTTCTGTACATTGAATCTTACGTAAAATTGATGTTCGGCTGATAACATCTGAGGATACTGAAAGCAAGACTAAAAAAGACAGCTACTTGGGGGTTATCGGTAAAAAGTAGAGAGTTTAGCGGAGGTTTTCTACCTATATTCAAAAGCGAAAATATGTTCACGCGCGCTTCTTGTTTGGGGTCTTCATCAGTTTTACTCGATTAAATTATCAAGTTTCGACATTCTACCAAAACACGTCAATATTTGGTAGGGTTTTCCAAAAAGGATAGTGAAAACTAGAAACCTGCAGGAACAAAATTGGCGTAGATATGCCACGAAATGGCAAAATGGCGCAAAAACCATATTTTTGAAAAGTCATCCAACGATCACTGCTTGCTTGCCACTGACAGATACCCCCTTTCGTACCTTACAAGCCTTACAATACTGTAGTATTTTAAAAATTCCAACGTTTTTCCGCCAAAATATAAAATTTAATTTTTGATGGGTACTCCCTTTTGTATCTGGACCCCTCAATTTTTTCTTGAGGTGGCACCGGCCTATAATTTTCCCACCTATAACCTTCTGTTCGCATTTGGAGTGATTTTTAGGCAGGAAAAGTGTATCTTGGAAGTTCAAATATTCAGTGCGGATTCTTAAGGGAAGTGAGCCGAATAAATTTAATTTGTTCAATTTCACATCCATTTCCGGCAGGAGGATAATTCAGGTCAATATCATGTAAATGATTTCTTTCAGAAGAAGAAAAAGGTCCGCCACGAGGCACACCAGGAACACGGTCTCCATCAGGTAAAAATTCGGGCTGTGAAGTTAACTCAGCAACAAGACAGAGAGGATTACGTTTTGCTTGGCGTTGGTAGATTAGACTGTGCCCGGTTTAACATTCATTACTCTATTAAAAGTTCAGAAAACGCGGAGTTGATCCATTTTTTCATTATTTTTAGTCCCGCATTATTGTAGATCATATTACCATACGTATTCATTATCTTAATAAAATAATTATTTCATATTCTAATTATTTCTAACTATCAGAATTTCGATGGTCTTGCCCCGCATTAAGGAACTAGATCGAAGACGTTTTTTTCTTTTTTTTTTTAGAAATATCTTATTATATATCTCATGATAAAGCAACAGCTTTTTCTATAGTATATTTTACATTTGAGTTAAGTTTAATTTTCATAATTAATTGACGGAATAATGTTTTAACTACCAGGAGATCAAATTTTCATGCTGTAATTATTTCAATTAATGTTATAAACGTTGAATTGCTCTAATAAAATAGATTATTCTATGCAGAGGAGATTTAAAATGCTTACTGAATAGAAATGTTATTTCCACAGTGGTTTTTGCCCCAGCATTTGGTCTTGCCTCCTTCTACCCTACACTAGAGTAGGCCGAAAAACCACTTTTTTCCAGTAGTGGACTATAATTTATAATAGTTGCTGAAAGATGTATTTGCCCAACAGTAGTAATTATACAATAATGTCCTACGGGCCGAAAAATGATGGTGAATTTTTTGTCAGTACAAATTCTCATCGCGCGCGCGTGCGACCTTTTGAAATTGAAGGTCAAAGCTTCGACAACTGCACTCTGAGAAAATCCTTGACTAATAGTTACTTAATGATACACGACTCAGTCGTCGGCTGAACAAAAAATAAATAAACGAATGAGTGTTGTATTGGCACGACACATTCGTTTTTCGATAGAAACCATTTGTTTCGTCTGCATGAACGTCCATACAGTCATGAGTAGTGCCGTCCGAGCCGTCCACACTACTCTATACTTTTGCTACACGGCTGAGACGCGTGGAATGCGCGAATGAGCAGTCCAAAATTTTGATAAATTTTCAATATTTTGAAAACTAAAAAATTTCAACAATTTTGGAGGGCGCATACACAAAAGATCAGGCTGCTTTACTAAAAGTCATCGCTCATTGGACTATCTATTGAAAGAAGGACTGAGATTCCCTTTCTTCCCCAGGGCAGAATGTGATTTAAGTCGATTCAGACTTATTTATTTCATAATATATTTATATTATTACTTATTTAGATTGACTTAGAGTTTATGAATGTGCAGTATAATTGTATGATACTAAAGGCTGTGCAGTAAAGGTACGTCGCACTTACAGCTACACAGCAGTCTCATGTATAGTTTATTCGTACGCAGTATAATGGTGCGTAACTAAAAATACCACAGAAGTCTACTTCGCAGCCGGAAGTGCAACATGACTCTAGTGCGCAACCAAAAATGCTACAAAAGCCAACCACGCAGCCGGAATTGCTGAATAACTCTAGTGCGCAACGAAATATGCCACATAAGTTTACAGCGCACCCGAAAGTGCGATATAAGTTTGTTGCGCAATCACAAATGCCACATAAGCCTACTGCGCAGGCGGAAGTGCGACATGAATCTAGTGCGCAACTATAAATTCCAAGTCTACTGCATATACATATAAATACACACTGCTAAAGACCTGGACAGAAATTGTCGGATCGGGTCGGCTCATGCAAATTGCTGGATCCGGACCCGAAAATATTGGTCTGGTTCCGGATCTTGGACATCTCTGTTGTTCCTCGGAAAAGACGTATTTGACACACCTGGTGCACGGATTGGACGTTTCGAGAGTTTCGCGCTCGACTCCAGACAGACTTTTGCTGGAATCCCGAAAAATTTCCGTTCGAAATTAATAAATTATGTTTTGATAGCAATCCATTGCTACTCATTGAATTAGTGAGTTAGTACTACTTAGCAGATTGGTAGAATACCATTATTAATTCATTAATGGACATAAATCTTACCATTTCATTTATTGTAAAGTGATAGAACTACTAATTTAGCAGTCAGACACAATGCTACTAATCACATTGGTAAAATTTCTACTATTTCCGATTTAGAGAGTGTTGTTTCAGATTCAAAGGGTCTCGAAACGTGGAGGTTTAAAGAAATCCGCGAAACTAGCTGGCGCGCGTTCCCTATGTTCCTCACCCCTCCTTCTTCCATGGTTTTGTTGTAGGCTTCTCCATTTTTTCTTTGCTTCTTTAGTCTTCGGCTTCTTCGTCATCGGTTTGGATCCCATAATCTCTGGACGGCTCACGGTAGGCTATCTCGTCCTCTTCCGGATGACTGTTGCGGGAGTTACCTTGTTATTAATTAATGTCTAAGTGCCCCCTTGATGACCACTTGCGAAGCCCTGCCGGCAGACATTTTGATTCCGTTGCCGCTTTCTCTCTTTCATCTTTTACGCAAATGTGTCGACTGCGAAATACTTGAAGGTCTGCTCGAGTGTTCTCCGTGTCTCATTTTTGCATTTCTGTTTATCCAGCATCTCCAGCGCTTTCTTTAGTCTATGTCTGATTCTCATGATCGATTAAGTCAAGCTTGTATTGCTTTGCTCGAGACTTTAACAGCACTCTATCCCTCTCTCTACAGCACGGTTGTTCACGCCCTGGCTTGGACTTTTTCCTTCAGGATCATGCCTGGACTATTGTCCGCGACTGCTTATCCATTCATGTAACCGTATTCGGCAGGTACCCTGAGGTGATGGTAGTGAAGGTGATGATAGTGGAGGAATTGGTATTGCCTCTTATAGTATTGAGACCTTACCCCCGCATGCAGGACTCTGCCGGGACAAAACGTGCATGGCCCCAGCTATGCGTAAGATCAACTATGGAGAACGTACAAGTAGATGAAGACATGTGTGAGGAGATATTTAGAGGAGAAATAGAGGTCATAAAGGAACTAGATAAGAGCCACAAGTTGAAACGGATGCAGAACATCATAAATGCAATGGGACGGAATAGAAGATATGTAGTATGAGCTAACCGATTTGGATGTGAATGCCAACTTGATGAAAATATGGTTTCATGACTCGATGACTCTGCTTGTACATCCACCTGTTTACCTTGTCACTAACTCCGTGTGTTTTAGCAGAACCTATATATATATTCGATTGTAATGTTTCTGAAAGCCCCCTCCATGTCTATAAATGCTGCAATTGCTACTTCACCTTTCCGCATCGTATTATCAATGCGAGAGGTAAAGGCATAGAGAGCGGCTACAGTAGATCTGCCTTTTTGAGAGGCGAATTGATTTCTATAAAGAGGTTTTTCCGTTAGGATTTCCTCTTTCAAGTACAGGTCCACTAATTTGTCTAGTGTTTTCAGCATTAACTTGGTCAAGCTGATCGGTCGAAAGGTACTTCTTCATGCTACCGCGGTGTATCTTATTGCTAAGCATGCCTGAAAGATGATCCACAATAGACCTAGCAAGGAATGAAATCCTTGTTCAATTTTTTCAGGAAATATCTTATCATCTCCAGCAGCTTTAAATGGTTTAAATTGTTCAACTACTCATCCAATTTTTGAATAAGTGAAAATTCGACTCGCGCAGGAAAGGCCTCCTTATTCGTGTAATCTAACGCCGAGCCCGGTAAGTGTATCCTCACTACGTGCTCAAGGATTTCATTATTCGTCTCAGCCATTTCACCTGCAGGCAATTTTGATACTCTCAGTTGAAATGATAAGTCACACTTTAAGGTTCTCTGAAGTCAAGCAGTGTCAGGTATATTCTTGATTCCCTGACAATACCCCCTCCGTGAGTCCCTTATGGCATTTTGTATCTCATTATTATATTTAGTTAAGGTTGCCCTGTATAAGTCCTCATTAGCATTCTTTGTAACCCTGTTTAAAAGGCGTCGAGTATCTTCTTTCAGGTCCAATAGGGTAGAATTCCACCAGAGTGCATGCCTGTCTGTTTTCTTAATACCTTTTTGCAGGATGTCGACCGCAAATACTATTTGTTCGATAGACATGATTCTGCCCATGTATAGCACCTAGCAAACTGTTGAGATCCTCCTTACAAGTATCCCAGTCAGTTGTTTTAGGGTTCCCATACCTTTGAACCTTAGGTCTATCGGCTGTCAAGGAGAAGCACATCTGTCTATGATCCGATAGGGACGTATCCGACGGTACATGCCATCCCTTGAACACTTCGCCAATACTTATCGAACATAAGGTGAAAACTAATTATCTAGCGACAAATAGATGTCAAGAAGGTAGGTGTATTATCCCTATCCAATGCAGTTGAATCGGTAGTTAGGAGGTAATATAATGAATAATCACCCCTATAATAGGTGTCCTTACTACCCTAAAGCGAATGATGTGCGTTAGCATCACATCCGATGAGCAAAGGCCATCCTTCATCACAGCAGTAGTCCACCAGATTTTGCCATTCCTCAGATGGTGGATGCTGGAGGTCAAATGGTAGGTACGCTAGGCAAATCACCATACGTTAGCGCCTGCCCCTAAATCGTGCTCAATCTTTATTGCTACCAAGTATCCAGAGAAGAAGCTTGGTAATCCAATATATTTAATATCGCCTCTGACGTCAAGACAGCAGACGCTTCTTTAGCGTGGTGAAGGTTTGTCTGGATAAAATCCAGAATGCAAGGGGGACGTCTAGTATCCATCTTAACTTCCAGTTGTCTCCTTCCCGTTTTCCAAAGACAAATTCGTTGCTCTGTCTACGGTTGCCACCTTGGTATTTGGGAGGATCTTCATATTGATCCCCTCCAACCCATAGTGATACCTGCAGCCGATCTTCTTGAGTTTGGTTACTGAGAACCCTTCGGCGAATATGACCATTTCGAGGTGACTTTGAAGAGCCTGGCTATAAGAGAATGTTGGACCTGTCAGCTGATTCTTCTTCTTTCCCCTGATTTCATTCAGTGACCTGCTATCAGAATGACCCCCCTTTTTGGAATCCCCGTCTGGCTAGTTGTTGCGTCCGATTGATTTAACAATTGGCGCACCAACCTCTTTCTAATAGCTCCCGACAATCTAGCTCTTCATGGTTTTTTCGTTTGGATTGACCCCCCGGCATTAATATCGTCAGTGTTACTTCCACCAGATGGTTCCCCACTTATAGATTCTAAAGTATGTTCTAAGGCTCCTTCGGTAATTTCCATGTTCACAGGGAAAGATGCTTCTTCCAGAGAGGTCATTTGCTACTCCCCTTAGGTATTTTTATTGATTTCTCTTTAAAGAACTCATTTTGTTCCCAAAAGTAGCTATGAAAATAAAAGATCCGCCCCCGGAGGATCCCCGACCCAGGCATCCAGCAAGTCCGTGTAGGCTAGGCTCTTTCACCCTTCTACCATACCACAATCATACATACCAGGAGATAAAGTTCATAGGGATCCAATCATCTCACAGAGGAGAGCCCGTTCATAGGGATCCTTTCATACATATCATTTTATAACATTAACGATTATAGTATCATCGATCGCCCGCCTGTTTTTTTTTCATATTTGAGGGAAAAATTAATGAATCATAAAAGCCTAAAGAACCATTATATGCTGACCTTTTATTGTAATTACAAGTAACATACAACATTTTTATTTGTCTTTAGATCGCAAGTATCGTATTTTAGGTTTACAGTTTCTTTTCAATTAATGGGTTAGCGGGGTGTAATTTATATTAAATACTTTATAATTGGCCATGATTCTTCGTCGGAAGCCCACTGGATTTGCTTGTATATCTTCTTTGTACAATTGGGTAACATTCAGATGGTACATGTTTATTTTCACACGTCTCTTACCGCGAAATGAACGTTCGTATATTCCAAGAAGTACATTTACAGACTCCAATATTGCAAAGACGTCACCATTCGATGTTGATAATACAATTTGTTCTTGAGATGGCACAGGCACATGCCTGTTACTTTCTGTTCGCATTTGAAGTGATTTATAGGCAGGAAAAGTGTATCTTCGAAGTTCGAATATCTGGTGTCGATTCCTATAAGGAATAAGCCGAATAAATCTGAGTTGTTCAAGTCCACATCCCCGTCCATCAGGAGAAGGTAGCCTTATAGTTGAAGCTGTGGAACTGGATGAAGGAGAACGCCTGGTGGTAGGAGATCTGGACCTGGCACGAGGAGGAGTCTCGGCTTGAGGAGGAGACGCAGGAGGAGAACGATTAAGGTCAATCTCAGGTCGTTGATTTCTTTCAGAAGAAGAAGAAGCAGAAGGACTGCTATGAGGCACAACAGGAACACTGTCGCCATCAGGTGAAAATTCGGGCTGTGAACTTAACACTGCAATAAGAAGAGGATTACATTTTGTTTAGCTTTGGTAGGTTAGACCGTGGTCAGGTTAATATTTTTCGCTCTATGAAGAGTTATGAAGACGCGGAGTTGATCAATTTTTTAATTTTTTTCAGCCCTACATTATTGTAGATCATGTTTTCATACGTACTTATTATCTTAATCAAACAATGATTTGATGATTCCATTATTTCTAACAAGCTGTCTTGCGGCGGTCTTACCCAGCATGTGGTGGTAAGAATGAAGATGTTTTTCCGAAATAGAAATATCTTAGGATGTAACAATTTTATGTTTCGATTCTTTAGTATTTTATAAATTCGTAAAGTTACCCTAGAAGATTTGCAGCAAGAAGTAAAAGGTCGTTTTTCCAGAAATAGTGATAGATGTGGTATAATCTGTTATTCTTTGGCATTCGAGTAGGTGTTTTCTAATTCATTAATTATTATCTGAAATTTAGAGATCTTTCGTAAATATGGAGATTTAATTTTAAAAGGTCAGAAATCGCGGCTGTGGCACGGAAACTCCATCACACACGTTTCTAGCCTTTTGAATTCTCCCACCTTTTCTATCTACTATCGTCTGCCAGAGTCAAACGAGCTGTGGATTCTCATCTACAAGGATAATGTTAGGAACGACTCAACTACCTGGCGTAGAACCTTTTTGGAAACTTCACGATGAGAAATTTCTTGGTCAATTCTCAACATGCCTAGGGAATCTCAATGCGCAATGCCATCTTCACGTCGGTTCATACCAATTGGTACCGAGCCAAATCCTCATCTGATCAGTTAGGTTAATTTCGGGCTCCAAGAGGTGATCAAATGGGTGGATTGGAGAGTAAGGACAGAGAAGTAACAACACTGGATCAATTCTGGCGATAATAGAAACAAGGAAGGATGAAACCCAAAAATAACAGGGTACCGAGCCCCGTTTATTCATAGGGCCCTGGAATGTTAACCCAGAATTCCGTCACCGTAGCGGCCTGACCACCAATAGGAACGCCGGAAAGAAAGAGAAAAAGGAACACCGAGTTCCGGACCTTCGCCGCTACGCTCGCTCTTCTCTGCGGACCATAGTCGTGTTGAGTAGAACCGTTACGTAAAACTTTTGACGTTTTCGACGACTCCCTAAAAGAATTCTCTATACTATGGGTAAGGCCAATTCTTCTTTATTCGAGTAAAAGGGAACTACACCCGACACGTGGCCACGATGGATCAATTTTACTAATCTCTATACATTTATTACTGTCGAGAAGATGGCGTCGCCCGTGGTCAAGGCTGAGACTCTCTAACTTGGCCTTCTTTTTCATTTTTTTTTCATTTTTAAGTGAAGTGATCAAAATGTTATTTTTCGAAA
>CAKNYM010050854.1:110309-121587 GCA_932195095.1 Andricus curvator
ACCTCCGTTGAGCATTTATGTTAATTTTTATTTGATCATGTAATGGAGTTCCAAGTTCAGTTTTGCCCCAAAGTCCTAAATTATCCTGAGTGTACCCCCTTTCGTGTGTTAACCTAGAAACTTGCAATTTTATTGAACTGAGCCCCCAGTCGAGTTTTGCTCCAAATGTGTGTTGACGAGAAAAGGATGTACCCCAATTTTATAGTATTGAAGACAAGCTATAGTATTGAAGGCAAGTTCCTTACAAGCGTCACTCTGTCAAGGACTTTCCCCTTACCCCACCCTCTTTTTGTGAGTTATATTTATAGAAACTTTGAGCCTCGAGAATTGAGGATAAATTTCGAGTTCATTATTGATCTACGTTAAGGTTGTTAACTTCTTTTTTGGAGTGATTTTGTCGAATTAATTTAAGACATGTTTATTGAAAATTTGTTCGGCTGATTTGAGAAATGTTGAAGTGGTTCTTTTGACTCAATTCTGTGAATTCCTATTTTTATGATATCTTGTTATTTTCATTTAGACAATTATGCCGTGTAATTGATAATTATTAAGGTGAATTTAAAGTCAGTAGGGTTAGGCGAGCTAAGTGTAATTTCCTTTAAAAACTAAAAATGTCAAGGTTGAGAATATTATCAAATGAATTGATTGATTTATTGCTAGGTTTCGGAAATCTAGGTTATGTGATATTTTGGGATAATTCAGAGTTTAGCTGGAGTTTTGAGTTTGGCTATTACTAATCAAATAAATTAGGCTGTGGCTAGTTATGAGTCATTATTAATTTAGTGAGATTAGGCTATAGTCAGTTTTAAGGTTAGGTTTCATGTATGACTAGATTTCTGAAGTCCGGGCTGTGAATTGTATTGAGTTTCGGTTGTAGTCAAAGAATTTTTGTTCAAATTATTACTAAAATTTTGTGAATAATAATTTTAAGTTTTGTTGAAGCAATTACGTAGAATTTTTCTGAAAGTTCGTTTTGCTCGATCCTAGGTTCGAATCTAGAGATTTTAAGTTCTTTTCGTTTTTTTAAATTGTCTAGCATGGAGTTCCGGGCACGGAAGCCTAACTTTTCGGAGTTAGTTTAGTTTTCGAGAATTAGGTTAGGATTTAAGATTTCTTTCGTTAGAAATGAGTCGAGACTAGTATTGTTAGAACCTTGGTTGATTTTAGGATTACAAACTTTTGAATTATGTCGAGACCCGAAGTGTAGTAAAATACTAATTTTAAAACCAGGCTTCCTACTATATCAAAATTCTAAATGAATAAATTACAAGTTTTGTTTGTTTTTGAATACAGAGTTATTGTGTTGCGCATCATTTGAACCCTCTTTATTTGCGAAACACGCCCAAATACCGAGTCTGAGCTCCCGTGCGAGAAGCCGGTACACTGCATTCTTTAAATTTATTATAGTTTTTCCTTTTTTTGAGATTTCTGGATCTTTATTTAATTCTTTTGAGATTTCGATTTCGGGAATTTAAGTGGCCTCGAACAGGCCTGGCGCTCAACAAAATTAATAGAGATAGAGAGTCTAGCTTACTGGATAAAGTTTAGATTATTATAGGATTTTCAGCAAGCAGTGCCGAGGGTATGTAGTAATTTTTATTATTTGTGTATAATTAAATTGCAACATTGCACGTAGCAGATGTTAAATTCGTCTAATAAAATATATTATTTGATGCATAGGAGGTTCAAAATTCTGAATGAATAGAAATGCTATTTACATTTCTACCCTTCATTTGAGTGGACCAAAGAAGAAACACTTTTTTGAGTAGTGGACTGTAATTAAAAACAATGACTGAAATTTGTATTTGCGCAACAATAGTAATCCCTCTAAATTTCAGTTCTATTCTGTGTAAAGATTTGTTATTTGAACAATTTCGAATAGGATGTAAATATGTATCAGCAACTCTCCGGAAAAGAAGGTCAATAAAATAAAAACTTGATAATACATAAACTAAAGGTAAAATTAAAATTATGGATATTATATTTACCAATAGGAAGAGGGCAAATCACTAAGACAAGGCACAAAATAAACATTAGGGTCCACATAGTTTTATATAAAATATTCCACTTTTGTAGAATTTCGTTAAGAGTCTAAATGATGAGCATTGTTGGAAACGTTTTACTTCATATAATCATGGTCGTTATCTGATTTGTCCTTCTAACTCATTGAGATTTATGACATTTTGTACAATTTTCAGGGGAAACATTAGCTACTACGCAAAAGAAATATTAGTATTTGTTGGAAAACATGATAACATTTTATATTTCGTTTCCGTATATCTCCCAAACGAATTTAGAAAATTTATACAAATTCAAAGATTTTATGTAGAATTCAAAGTATTTCAAAAGAATTGAAAAAATTTAAGAAAAGATTCTAAAGAAAAAGTCAAAACTTCAGGTCCCTGTATATTGACAACCGGTTGATCAATATTGATAAATTAAAGTACCGGATTTTTTTGCTACTCGAAATTAAAGTTATAAATTATTCTGCTACACGAATAATAGATTCCCAATGTTTCACTCTTCGAAAATAAAGTACCGGATTTTTTTGCTACTCGAATTATAGTTATAAATTATTCTGCTACACGAATAATAGATTTCTGATTTTTCGCTCTTCTAAAACAGAGTACCGGATCGAAAATAAATCCAGTACTTATTCAGGACAAAAAAATCCAGTACTTTAATTTCCAGGAATGAGAAAATCGGGAATCTATTATTCGAGTGGCAGAATAATCGAAAAGTTAAAATACGAGTGGCAAAGGTATCCGATACTTTATTTTCAAGAAGCAGAAAAATCGGGAATCTTATTCGTGTAGCAGAATAATCTCATACTCCAAATTCGAGTAGCGAAAAATCCGGTTCTTGATTTTCGAAAAGCAAAAAAAGATCGGGAATCTTTTATTTAAGTAGCAGAATAATTCAGAACTCCGAATTCGAATAGAAAAAACATCCAGTACTTTATTTACGAGGAGCCAAAAAATCAGGAATCTGTTATTGGTGTAGCAAAATAATCTAGAACTCCGCACTCGAGTAGCAAACAAAATCCGGTATTTTAATTTCTAGGAGCACAAAAATCGGGAATTTATTGTTCCAGTAGCAGAATAATTTTAACTTGAAATGCGAGCAGCAAAAATATCCAGTACTTTATTTTCAAGGAGAAAAAAAATTGAGAATCTATTATTCGTGTAGCTAGATAACATGTAATGATGTACACGCTGGTGATGAAACGTATCGTCTAGGACACTTAAGCTTCTGTAGATTGTACAGTTATTTTTTAATTTAACTTAATTCAACAAATACGTTAATCAGCACTTACGGGATAAATTATAGAAGGCATAAATTTCCAACAAGAAATTAGTCAATTTACAGGTGTGAATCATCTTCATATTGTTTGAACTTCTTTTCATACTTTCATGAAATTTGCAGTTACGATATACTCAGGGTTAGTTTTTTGTGACATTTGATATTGGCCATCGTAGAGCAAAAAAGAGAAAAAGTCTCCCCTAACACTGTTTTCTGAATATTGTTGTTTTTGATGCGTTTTAAATAAGTATATGTAAGTTCCGCTACACACATTTACGTGGAAGGGTAGTTTTTAGGGGAAATTGTAAAATGGGTAAATTTTCAAGTGTTGAGTAATCAATTTAGAGTTCTTAATCATCTTTATGTTTGTTAAGGTTGTTTTCACACTTTTAGAACATTTTTTATCACGAGGGGCAGCTATGTATGACATCGTGGTAGATTTTTGGGTCACGGATCATATGTATAATTAGAAAGCAAAAAAAGAGCAAATAAATCTCCCCTAATCGTTCATCTCATTATAATAATTTTCAGTGAGTTTTCATATGTGGCGGCGCTGAGTCGTCGTCGTGCTAGCGCCGTCACCCTTTTCTCGCAAGTTTAGAAAGCAATAAAAAAAATTTTTTACCATAAAATTTGCAAAAAAAAAAAATATGGCGTATTCCATTTTTCATTTAGCCTTGGTTTAAAAAAAATAACATAAAACACTGAGATTAAACACAAAATAAAAATTAGGGCCTACATTTTTTTTAAATAAAAGAAACCACTCTTGAAAAATGTCGATAAGAGTGTAACTAATGAAAATTGTATAAAATGTTTCACTTTATATAATTATAGTCGCTATTTCATTTGTACCTCTAGCTCATTCAGATTTATGATATTTTATATAATAAAGGTGTACCCAATTACCCATAGATTTTAGACATTGAGACTACATGACTTTTAAATGTAAATACTGAAGGCATATTACGAATACTATTCGGCAGTTTATTCCAAAGCCGACTCTCTCACTAAGTGCTCGGCCCTCTCTCATTAAGTACTCGGCCCGAGTCATGCATACAATTTTTCATCATTTCGATTGAGGTATGATGAAAAAGATTTTTGCATAAAAAACATATTCTGTGAGGAAGTATTTCCAGGATGTGGGCACCATTGCTCAGCCAAGACTGGTGTGGAAGGTCCATATCATCCCGCGAGCTTTTCATTTTTAAAGATCACGTATAGCAAATTACCCATACAATTTTGTCTTCTTTTGGCAACTGTCATAAATCCAACTCTTCCCCGATACTCAGAAATATGATTAAATTTGGAGAAGTTAGGGATAAAACCAGTGCAGGCATTGAAGGCACGTCCAATGTTGCAATTAAGATCATAAACGATCCCATCATATGTCTGTATGTCTATCTGTGCCGTTACCTGAATGTAGTGGCCACGCTAAATTTTGAAATACTTGTCCAATCAAGTTAGCCTTAAATAAAATTCCTTAGGGTCCCAAAATAAAGGTCTACTTCGTTAACTAGCACATGTCGACATGGTAACCATTTCCAATTTGATGGGTAAATGTTAACACGTGAGTTCTATAAAAATTGAAAAAGTTATATTCTTATCAAAAAAATAAATTTTGGTCCAAGTTTTTGATACTTAATAAAAAGACCTGCAAATTAACTCAATGGCATTATAAAAAAACTAGCTGGCGCACTCTTTGCTTCTTTAGTCTTCGGCTTTTTCGTCATCGGTTTGGATCCTGTAATTTCCGGACGGCTCACGGTAGGCTATCTCGTCCTCTTCTGGATGACTGTTGCGGGAGTTGCAGTGTCACGAATTACCGTCTGAGTGCCCCCTTGTTGGCCACATGCGAAGCCCTACTGTCTGACATTTCTATTACGTTAGCCGCTTTCTCTCCTTCATCTTTAGCACAAATGTGTCGACTACAAAATACTTGAAGGTCTGCTCGAGTGTTCTTCGGGTCTCATTTTTCCATTCCAGTTTATCTAGCACCTCCAGCACTTTCTTCAGTCCATCTCTGATTGTCATGATCGATTAAGTCAAGCATGTATTGCTTCGCTCGAGACTTCAACAGCACTGTCTCTCTCTCTCTCTCTCTCTCTCTTGCTATCTCCTTCTCCTATCTTCTTTGATCTTTGAGACTTGCAACTCACCGCAAAATACCACCTCACAAAAACTGCGATTCTATCGTTTATCGTCCATTTTGTTCTCACCAGTAACTAGGGAAACGTGCGATCCACCCCCGAAGAGGCCCATATGCGGGGTAAGGTTTCAGTACTCTAGAAGGCGACCTGATATTCTAAAGACACAGTAAAGAAAAACACTCCGTGGTGCCAAGCAGCCTACAGCACGGTTGTTCACGCCTTGGCTTGGGGTTTTTCCTTCAGGATCATCCCTGGACCATTGACCGCGACTGCCTATTTATTTATGTAACCGTATTCAGCAGATGCCCAAAGTACAGGGTTTCTCTATCTACTACCCAATAACCTGCCTGATAGCATGGTCAAGGGCTCCGGAAGGTGATGATGGTGAAGGAATTGGTATTGACTCTTATAGTATTTAGACCTTACCCCCACATGCAAGACTGCCGGGGCAAAACGTGCATTTCCTCAGCTATTCTTATGATCAACTATGGTGAACCTACCAGTAGATAAAAACATGTTTGGGGAGATATTTAGAGATGGAATAGAGATCGTGATGGAACTAAATAGGAACGAGAAGTCGCAGTAACGAGATCACATGGATGAATTCATGAATTCTTCCGATAAACACATGAATGTATTTATACTGATGCAGAACATCATAAATAAAATGGGTCGAAATAGAAGATGTGTAGTATGAACTAGCCGATTTGGAAGTGAATGCCAACTTGATGAAAATATGAGTCCATGACACGATGACTCTGCTTAAAATTTCTCTTTAAATATAGAAGAAAGATGCCCGCAGGAAGTCAGAAACTTTAAAGCCGTATAGATGTTCACTTTTAAGTTATCTTCAAAAGCTTGATTTTTGTGAATAAAGGCTAACTTTTTGAGTAGTTAAATCTGGAAGCAAAAAAGGTTTTGATTATGCTGCTGAGAGTTTTGACCTACAAGGTACATACGTAATCATTTCTCGAATATCATACACAATTGACGGGTAAAGAATATAAAATATAAGCTAAATAAGATATTAATTACCAAATTTCTGATCGCCTAAAAATTTTAGTAAAAAATTGCATTTCCTATACTTATTAAATAAGAATGATGAAAACTTATAAAAAATCTAATAAATGATTGTAAACTGAATGGTGGATAAGAGGATTCAAAATTATGCAACTAGCAGCCTATAAAATTAAAAAATTGAATTGAATTGAATGCCTTAATAGTAGAGTAACTACACTGGAACGCTCAAGTCAAGTTTACGGAAATCCAATTTTCAGTGCTTTTTGGCAATCTCTTGAATTGCAATTTTCCAATGATGAAGAGGACTTCATTGGTAAAATTTTGGTTGCCTTTAGCTTGTAATATCAGGAACAAACGAAGACGATCTAGCAGTTCGCTAGGATCTCCATAGTAGTAGTAGTTTGTTGCTACGTTTTTTCTTACTAACTGGCATTGGGATAAAGAACCACCAACCTTATAGTATCTTTTGCGTGGAAACAATTTCGCAATAATGTACTTGGACTTGGTATTATTTCTAATACGAACGGGTTTAGTGGTATTTTAAAGGTTCGTGTGAACGTTTGTATTAATGAGAATTTCTTGACAGTTATTTGGGTTATTATTTTCCTATAACTTTGATGAGATTAAAGAAGATTTAAAGAAAACCGGTTCAGAGAAATTGTATAATAAGAACTGTAAAATGTGAAATAAAAGTATGTTTCTTGATCATTGTTATCATAGATGTTGAGCTACGGTGCAATTATTTATTGACTTTTCTACACATATGATTTATGGTGGCAGCGATTCTACACACATTTTAACATCAATTTCATCTTACAAAATAAGCAAAATGTTGGCAAGAGATTTTCGAGTTTGTTAAACTAAATGTAATCCCAGCGAAAATTTATCTTTCAACTTGAGACATAATTGATTTAATCGCATATTTTTGAACCAAGATATAAACCGTAGCCAGAAAAATTCTTCGAGGGAGACTGGGGGGGGGGGGGGGGTTGGAATTAGGAATAAAACTTCGGAGGAGGATTTTCAGCGGCACACAGGAAAGTATATGTATATTTAAGGTACTCTCGCTACTTGTATCAGTGAAAACTAATTACTAGTCAAATTCTACTAATTCAATTAGAGAAACGCGAGCTACTAAAGATTAGTAGAAAATTTATCATTCTATTATTTTGAAGAAATATTTGATAGAAGAAAGCGATCGCGCAACATTTTTGTCTCTATTGAAACAAAGCGAAGGTAATACTGTGAAATTTGTCAATAGACAACGTCACCTTCACCAACACACAGTTTTTACATGTTGCTGCTTCAAAATCGGAACCCTAGAAGTATTTAGACATTTAATCTATTGCACGTTACTTTATTTACTTCAAAAATAAGGAATCTGATAAAGTACAATAGCACGAATATTATAAACATCACTTCCACCACTTTATTTGGCGAGAAATCAAAAACAAAAGTTCACTAATTGATTAGTAGCTGAAATCTCTAAATTAAAAATCAATATATTCCCAAAATTACTTTAGTAAAATAAGCTTGTGATTATTTACCGTTTAATTATTCACTTGCTAAAATATTACTATTTTATCATTCAAAAACTCCATTACTGTTAAGGGGTTATATCTGGTAATGTTAATGGAAATTTCAAGATTTTTTTAGCCAAGTTAACAACATTTTATTGACATGGACTAGAGAGAATTGATTACTACATACATGTAGGTACTTTTTTATTAAAAAAAAATGTTGAAAACTGGGAGTAATATGGGCGCTGCCACAAAACACATTTTTCTAATTATTACTCACCGTAAGCATGATGAATCTGATACGCATTATCTGAAACCAAAAAACCAATAAGTTTTAATTAGTATAATCCTATATGGAGTTAGTGAACAAAGAAATTTTCATTTGGACCAAAATTTATTTTTTTTTTTCACGTCAAAAAACCGAATTTTTGAAACCACAAAAATAGAAATTTTTAGATAAATCGTCGCCATTTAAAAAAAAATCCAAAGTTTTTTTAATCCTTCGATCACGAACTCCATATAGAAACGTACTAATGAAGTCTTGGTTTCATGATTTCAGATAATCTGTTCCAGAGTTATCATGCTCACCACAAGCAATAATAAAAAAACAAGTTTTGCGACGGCGTCCATATTTTGCAAAAAAAAAAACAATTTTTTAATGAAAAAGAACTAAGAAATATGTAGTAGTCGATCCTCTGTAGTGAATTCCAATAAAATTTTGTTAAGATGTCTAAAAAAATTTCGAAACTTGCTTAACTTAAGCTTAAGCCCTTATTTGAGCAAAATGATCAATATATATTATTAATCGCCAATTTATGTGATTGGTAGTTGAAATCAACAAAGGGGCTAGCAAAATATGAATGTAAAATCTGCCCAGACAGCTATTGGGTGAAAATTGATGCCATAAGTTCACATCAATGTGATATAAGATTTTCCAATATAATAACTGCATGTTTCCATTTTTTAAAACACGTGGAGGGGAAAAGAAAACAACCATATTTATCGAGGATGTTCTCTAGAATATGCTCTATAGCATATATTTCTGTTGAGTTTTGCTAAGCAGTGCAATACGGTAGAAAAACACATAAATCGCTTCGCGGCGATGCTCCGCTGCAAGGTGTGCTCGTATGTGTGCCTCGAGGTCGTCGGATGAGTGGCTAGAAATTTTATAATACCTATTTTGTATGGCCTTGATGGCTGAGCGTGTTTACGCACTCCTGGTTTATGTTTAGAAACTTGTGAATCAGCAGTCTTTGAGGGTTCGAATCTTCTGAGTTGCGAATTTATAAATTAATATAAAATTAAATCGCACAAATAAAATTTTTCCTCTTTATATTTCAGTCTGAAATTTTCAGGAACTATTCGTAGGAAATTCGAACTGAATGTAAGAAACTTCGAAATTTATCCATATATTTCTCATAGAAATAAGGATGTAATGTTTCATTTTTTTATCTCGTATCCGAGACCTAGCTACAAGTTCGTGACTTCTTCACGGATAAATTTTTTCCGTGTAGATGAGTATGGTGATGTGGTTTTATAAATTATATAGTATTATTGTTCAACTCACCCAAAATTTCAGGAGATAACGGGGAACTTTCGATAACTGGTAAATTCACATAAGCAAAGCTAAAAGTTTTACTTCTATTTAATTTAATAAAAGCAGATTCTTCATCAAGTAAAGTGTCATCATACTCTTTATCATGATTTTCAATATTCACACTTTCTGATGTTAAGTTTGCATGTGTATTTTCTTCAGAATGTAAATCTTTTTCATTTACATTTGGCGAACCTGGTACAGAATGTGAATCTCCTTCAATTACATTTGGCGAGTATTGTTCATCCTGCACATTTCGTTCTGACGCATCTGAAGAATTGAGGGACTCGTCATCATTGCTCAAATGTTGCTCAGTTGTTTGTGAGATAAGTCTCACGTATTCTCCATCTTCGGCATCAGTGTGTGTAGCTTGTACCTGAGACGTGATCAATTTCATCTTGAAAATCTTGATCTTGACCTTTCGCATTTGAAGCATTTATAGAGCTGGTTTTAGATTTTTTCTTTAAGGGCATGCTCTTCGGTGATCACGTGACCAAACCAGTCCTTGGTTATGAAATTTTTGTTGGTGTTCACCATCTCCAAACGCAATGATATATCGCTCTCAAAATTTGGAATATAGGAAATGGGACAATAAATTGCGTTTGTATATTTAGTTTGAGTAATAATTTTGAAAAAAATTATTCATGTAAAAAATAAATGTGTAATATTATTTTCATTTTTTTTGGTGCTCACTACGTCCACACGGATTGAGATATCGTGTTTAGAATTTGAACGATTAAATAAAAAGCACCAAAGAACGTTTGTATACATAAATATTTTTATAATTTCAAAAAAATTTTATTTATAAATTAATAAAATAGGATATTACCACTCGAGTCGAGCACTTAGCAGGTAATGTTTGGTTTGATGCATTTCAGATTTTTTCATTCGCGTATGTTGATACCTGACACAAATTTTGGACTAAATCGTCTAAGCATTTTAAAAAATCAATATAAACAATAACATTTGCACATTTGTTGCAAATCAAAAAATAATTATCTGAACACACGTTACCTGTCATTATTTTTGGAGCATTTTTAGCAATTTCTAGTGGAGAAAAAAAGAACCTTTCAACGTCGGTAAAGTAGAGATCACATGACCAAGCTCAGTTATAAAATTTTACACATTATTTTTTACATGGATAATTTTTTTCAAAATTATTACTGAAACTAAATATACAAATGCAATTTATTGTCTCATTTCCTATATTCCAAATTTTGAGGGCGATATATCATTGCGTTTGGACATGGTGAACACCAAAAAAAATTTCATAACCAAGGACTGGTTTGGTCACGTGATCACCGAAGAGCATGCCCTTAAATCTGAAATTTTTTTCGATATGTAAGTTCGCACTCTATCTAGCTGCTCGTCCACTACTTCTTCATCTACCCGAAAAACATTTGACAAGTAATACTTGAAGATTTCTGAAACAAATTTGTAAATTAATTCGTGAAACATATAGACAAAATGAAAATTTCGTTCATCAGGCTTACTGCAGAATTCAAAATCCAAGAAAATTAAAGAAATAAAGAAAAATGCAAAATATTATTAAAAATACGTAGTCACATATAAGCCATTAAAAAAATTGCAGTCTAATTTGAATTATTTTCAAAATAAGAAAATAATCTTTAAAAATACGAGAATAATGAAAACCTTCAAAAAATTTCGTACCTTTCAAGCACAGAATTTTTTTT